>PVJH01004077.1:52500-130973 GCA_004026705.1 Nesogale talazaci | reverse complement strand
GAGTGTTTTTATATAGCGTAGGAAATTGGGTAATGAAAGCCGAGTCATACATTTCTGCTTTATGTTTCCAAAGAAGCAAGTGTGACTGTCAGGTTTACAAAAGATTGTTTATGTTCACTGGCGTGAAATGGGGAGCGAGCGTTCAGAGCAGAGAGAGAGAAAGGCTGGCCAGGCTGGGATGACAGCAACGCATTCATCCTCCACGCTACAGCAGACAAAGCGCGGTCGCTGCCTGACAGGGACCATAAATCATGGGCAGGAGATGCTGTACCTACAGCTTATACCATTCCAGATGACAAACACACAATAATCCACACAGCACAGCACTTTCTCTCCCCTTGTTCTCCCACCCAAGGCCAGCTCGCTCCTCTCCCCTGTCTTCTCCTGGTCTCGCCTCCATTTTTATCCTCTCCCAGCCCTCCTTCTTCCTGCGGGATTCTGGTTTTCCTGCCCTAGCTCCTGCTGGTTTTTTGTCCCCGATGATCCTCTTGGCCTCTGGGCCTTTCTTCTCTCTGCTGCCATTTCACCCTCTTGGTGCTCCACTCCTGCCGCCCTGGCTCTGCTCCTCTCTGGCAAGCTCACCTCCTCTGCAGAGGGGTCCCCTTTGTTTCTCTTCACTATTGATGCTCCTCTCCCCTTTCCACTGTCTCTTGCTAATCTCTCTCTCTCTCTCTTCTCTCTCTCTCTCTCTCTCTCTCTCTCTCTCTCTCTCTCCCTCTCTCGTCATCTGCAATTTTGCCCACTTTCTTTTTTCCTTTCCTTTGTCATTTCTAGCTCCCACTCCCCACCTTCTCTCCCTCTTTCCTTTCTTTTCTTCCCTCCTTTGCTCTCTTTCCTTGTTATCTTCTTTGTCCCCGCCCCGCCCAGCCACCTCCCTCCCCCTTTCTCCCTGTCGCTCTCATCCCCTCTTCCCACGCCTCACCTCTGGCTCACCAATAGCCCAATCTACTCAGAAAAAGTGAACTTTTTTTTTCCCTGTAGAACCCCTTGGTATGGAAGGAAAGAAAAGAACAAGATGGGGAGGTCACTAGCACGGTGGCCACCGTTTGGCCTACAGAGGACAAGGGGATTCTGGCCTGTGGCCAGAGGAGCCAGGCAGGCCTTCCACATCCGCAGACAGGGCAATGGGGAGTCGGAGAGTCAGTGCAGACACCCAGCACCCCTCTCAGACAGAGCAGCTGGATCTACAACTCTGAGCACTCTTGAGGCACCGTTATACATTGATTGGCTTACTCTGGTACTCCAAACCAAGCAAACTGAAGTTTTCCTCACTCTAGACTATTGCTAAACTGTTAGGAGTTTATTTTGGAGTCACCCCAGAAAGGCACTTTAAGTGAGGAGATTAAGCATTAGTGTCTATATGAGCATTTGTGTATAAAGGTCCTGGTCAAGGGAGTCAAGGGAAGGGATGGATGTCAGAGAGTTCCTTCTCACATAATCTGCTCCCACACCAGCCTCTTTAGCAAAAGATACCAAAAAAAATTGTTCTACCAGTTGGTAACTCAACTCTCTCTAAAAGCTGAGTTATAAAGAAGTCCAATCAGAAGTCCACCTCTACAGTACACTCCATCCCTTGAGAAACAAGTCTCCTTCCCCTGAGTAATGGGAACTTTGGGAGGTAGGTGGTAAAGCAGAGATGATTCCTGTGCTAGTTTTCTTCCAAGGCCCCAGGGTCAGGTTTATGGGTTCTGCCATGAGGGCGCACAGCTCACGTCTCATTTAATTTCACCTGAGAACTGAGTTCATGGTATACACTTAAAAATGCAAACGCAGGTGCCCTGGTAATGGGGGAGATGGCAAGCCTTGTCCTATCTTGTTCCTCCACATTGTTCTCATTCATTAATTCACATTATAAAATGACAAACAACTGGCAATCAAGGGATAGTCAATCTACATGAAGATTTTCCATGACCTCCTGAACCATACCATCCACATCAGACAACTGGAGCCTCGGACTCCTGGGGCTCAAAGTAGATCGGTTGCCACAAGGCCTAGAAATTGGATCATGGGATTGTCTGTTGTTTCCCAGTCTTGTTACAGTGACAGCTGCAAAGACTGTCCATACAGCAAGACAACACTCTCACTCTCTTTTTGGTTATTAGCTGTTGTTTTTTGGGGGAGGGGGTAGTGAGTTCATAGTGTAATGGGAAAAGTTCATTGAACAAAGGGTCAACTCAGAACTGATCCTGAGCCATCACACTGGCTATTAGTTGAGTCTCTGATGTGACTGAGGTGCTACTGCCTCTCAGTACAAGAAGTCAATATATAAATTCTTACACCCCACTTTTCACTCTTTCCCTTCTTCTATTGAGTCAATAGATCACCCAAGTGAAAGGGACATAGAAGTGGTAGTGGAATACTTCCAACAATAATGAGGTTTAACTAGTTTATAGTCCATTGTCAAAATGCAGGCAAAAGAAGCATACATATTGGGGAATACTGAGATTTCATACTTTGTGATAACCATGAAGTATAATATAGAGAGAAGATTAAAGTTATCAAGGATTTCATCCTTCTTGAGTTCACACACTATGCTTATAGACACAGAAGTCAAGAGATCAAAGGACACATTGCCTTAAGTAAATCTGCTGCACAAGAACTCATTCAAGCATTGAGAAGCAAAGATATGACTTTGAGAACCAATGTATGGCCTGATCCGAGCCATGATATTTTGGGTTGCTTCCTATGTGTGTGAAAGTTGAACAATTGATAAGGAAGACCAGGAAAAAATTAACAGTTTGAATGGTGTTGGTAAAGAATATTGGTGATACCATGGACTGCCAAAAGAACAAACAAATCTATCTTAGAAGTACAGCCAGAATGTTCCTTAAAAGCAAAGATGGCAAGGCTTTGGACATGTTATCAGGACAGACCAGACCCTGGAAAAGGGCATCATCTTGGTAAAACAGAAAGTCGTCCAAAAAAAAGAAGACCTTTGGCAGAATGAATTGACACAGGGGCTGCATCAGAACAGTTGTGCGGGGAGCACGGGGCTGGGTAGTGTTTCGTTCTGTTGCACATACAGTCACTACCAGGGGGAACCATCCTGATGGTACCTAACAACTACTATCACCACAATAATCGAGAAGTCAGCCATCAGAGAGACACAGAGATCAATCCCTGTCATGCTGCCTCCTGGGTGGGAAGGAGAAGAAGATGACCTGCTCGGACAACCCTTAAATGGATGCATCCTAATTAACAGAAGATTTCATTCATCCAAGTGGCACAATAGAAGAGAAGCCTGGCATTCTCTTTCCTAAATTGGCCATTGAAAGGCTCGGGGAGCTCAGTTCTTTTCTACACGTGGGGTTGGCAGGAGTTGGAATCCACTCAAGGGCAGCTGGGGGGCAGGAGTGGGAATTAAAACATGAGCATTATTCAACTATACCCCTAAAGTCCGTTTAATAGAATCCCTCAACTCTCCAATTGGACATACAGGCCTGTTCTAGAGGCAAGGATGAGAGCAGGGCTGTTCAAAGGCTGGCCAGAGCATGTGTTTGGATGCCACAGGGACATCTAACATGTCTTAGATGCCAGGCAGAGAATCAGACAGCTGTTCTTGGAAGATCCCTACCAGACCCCTCATTTTGTGGAGGAGGAACCTAAAACTTAGAAGAGTCCAATGTCACACAGCTTATCAATGGCACAGCTACACTTGGAGGACCCAAGAATCCTGAGCTCTTTCAAGTCCCCTTTCAGTCCATTACTGCTACCAGACAGTGTGACAACTACCACATTAAGTTGACTTATCCAACAAGCCCCTCTCCCCTGCTGAGCTCTTTCATTTTGGTCAATAAATACTCTTCTCTACACATTTATCATTATTAGCTAGCATTAGATGGTTGCAGGACTTATTGTAAGGTGCTGTCAATTATGATTCATTGTGACTCTATGTACAACCCCACCAACAAGGAACACTGCCTGGTACGATACCGTCCCCACCTTGTTGTGATAGTTGAGACTATGGTTTAAGGCACAGTGCACGTCCATATCATGAAGGGTCTGGCTCTTTTTCACTCTCCCTCTACTTTGCCAAGCTTGATGGCCTTTCCCAAGGACTGGTCTCTCCTGAGAATACGTCCGAAGTGTGTGAGCCAGAGGGTCACATCCATTCTCGTTTCTAGGGAGAATTCTGACAGAACTTCTTCCAAGACAGAAATGTTGGTTCTCCAGCCAGTATTATAAAAAGTTGCTATTTGTTACATACCTATTTACTAATAACAGCAAGCAGAATCCCCAGGGTTGCAAATGGTGAAGAAGCGCGGAAGCACTAATCGGAAGATTGGACTCACAGCACCTTGAGCTTCATGGCAATGTGCTTCTGAAGTGCATAGACTGAAAAGCCCCTAAAGCCCTACTCAGAGACATATCAGGTCTCCAAGAATCAGCATCTTCTTGCGGACAAGTGGTTCAGGATGCCAAATACCGAGATGCATGCTCTATCAAAGCGAATCTTTTCAGCATTATAAGGTAGCACTTTTTACTCGTTGTTTAAGTCAACGAAACAGACTCAAAGGAGATTAAACGATTTGCTTGAATAGAAGATGCCTAAATGCTAAGACCATTCTTTTATCCACAAGCTAAAACGCCATTTTAAAAATTGAAATTGCTCCCAAGGGGCATTAAATTAAGCTTTTCACATTATAGCGTGGATGAATTTAACTGGAATTGTGTGTGTAAAGACCCATCTTCCTATCCACCCTAGAGCAATCTGAAGCTGAGGAGAAGAGCCACACATTGCCCTCCTCCCTGACCTATCCAAGGCTTCAGCCCAGCCCTCCTACCACGGATTCCACAGGAGGAGTGGCCTTACCTGGTAGGACCAACTTGGAGGGCCCAGTCATGCCTGGGGTGGCCATCTGCAGGCATCCCCAGGGAAGCCCCACAGGCCTCGCATCTTCCTGAAAATACCTCCTTCTACCCCTTTCCGTGCTCCATGATAGAATTTCGCCCAGGCTTGTTCCAATCTTGTAAAACCCCAGGTTGAAACTATAATTCTCTGGGCCTACGAAAGTCCAAAATAAAAGCGGGGAGTAGGGATGGTGAAGAAAAGAAAGACGGATTCTAGATACCCCTACCGTGGCCACGATTCCTTTACACAAACACAAACCCACGACGACAGCACACTGAACCCCGAGCTGCAGCTCCTTTCCCTGCACTGGGGGAGGGGGAGAGAGAGGGGCAGGCACACAGCAGAGCGGCCAGGAGGCTCCTGGTAAGAGCGAGCCTTTCTTGCGAGTTGGGCTGCGCTCTCACCCCATCAGTCAGCGCCAGGATGAAAGGGCTATAAAACCCACACAGTGTCTGAGACTGTATGGAAATATATATCCTGATGTGTCAGGAATACCTGGCGCGCCTTTAACCTCAACTTCAGATGAACCAACACGCCTCGGAGCACATTTATATGCAAAGGCATATAATATGTCCCCTGTATCTAATTATCTGTCAACCTGAGGCAGTTTGTTTTCCAAATCGGCCTCTCGGCTGTGACTTTACGAGGTCGTAAAGAAAACGATGCCACTCTGCACTGAAACGCAAGGAGAGCCTGGATCAACAAATTATGCTCCGTAATGGTGTCTCTCGGCCTGAGACGCGGCCCTGGCGAAGCAAGAAGGCAGCGCCGCCTTTCTTACCCTTGGCCTTCGGCTGCAGGAGAGACAACGGGCACGTTTAGCTGGAGATAAACCTGAGCATCGGCTGCCAGGGAACTCATTTCCTGCTCTCACTGGGCTGCACTCGGCGTCGGGGTTAGTCTGCCCTTTCTGCTGGCCTGACCCCGGCAGGAAGCGCAGCGATGACGTCTGCCCGGCCTGCAGCCGGCAGCAAGCGCCATGGCTGACCGTGGTGCAGCATCTCGTGGCCGCAGCATCTCAAGATCTTTGGGACCAGAGAGGGCAACTTCCAATCGCTCTCCTGGAGACACCTCTCGCTTTCCCGTGCCCAAATACCAAGGCTCCACATGCTACAGGAAGTCAGACTATTAGACACCTTGACCATGTCCGTGCCTGGGAAAAAGAAAGGGTGGGCAACTCTTTATAATTCCCAAGCAAGAAGAAAAATGTCCTCCTCCCTAAACAGAAGAGGTAGGTGGCGGCGGCGGCGGCAGCAGCAGGAACGTGCTTAATTGTTAGCTGAGGCCATCTCTCTCCTGCCAAGCTCAGCATCATGAGCGCGCGCGCGCGCGCGCGCACACACACACACACAGCGGAGGGATGGTCGCTGCACACAGTCTTCAGCTCCGATTAGTCCTCCTCTGATCTTCAGCAGATTAATTAGGAAGTTTGTCAGGAACCAGCCGTGAACTCCAGCCGCTCCTCTGTGGGAGTGGTAATGGTGCCAGCGAAATCCAAGCTGCAGGAATTCCTCTACCCACGCTGCTCCTATGATTAATGATAGAAAGGAAGAAAAAAAGAGGGGTCAACAGCTGAGTGCAAAGCAAGTTGCTAGACAGGGAGTAATTAAGATACTTGGGTAAATATGATTAATAAGCTCAAACTGGCAGGGTGTGCAGTAAACAAGGACTAACCAGATGGTCCCCTCTCTTCTGACAAGGCTCAGCACTTGGAAACAAGAGGGGAAGGTGGGAAAGACCACAGGATGTCAGGGAAGGAGGGCAAGTTGAAAGACAGCATTGAAACTTTACTTTCTTCCGCTGACCTTTTCAAGAGGGAAAGGTGGAGTCCCCGGAGAGGGATTAGACAAAGAGGTGGCTTGAACACTCTGCTGATCCTCTTATCAAAGGCAGCAGACAAATTGCCGGTATAAAAGGATTCTTGCTCAGACATCAAGGCCACGCTTCTAAAGCTACTCCTGCTTTACTCTCTTCTTCCTTCTTCACATATAAGCTCTCTCTCTTGCTCGCTCTCTCTCTCTCTCTCTCTCTCTCTCTCTCTCTCTCCTCTCACTATTTCTCTCTCTCTTTCATCTCCTTTGGTTCTGCCTAAGCTGCAGATAAGACATGCAGTGCATTAAGTTGCTAACACTTATTAATTCAAAAGCAAACCAGAAAACAACTTCTCATTCCTAATGGACCTGAGCCAAGGAAACCGATCCTGCCATGGCCAGCTGAACAAAGGATGGGAAGCATCATTTATCAGGGGCATGTCGTGTGGGGGTCCCACATTCAGTACATTGTCTACTTGAAAAGTTGCCTCCTTCCAGCCAGTCAGCATGGCTTGGAAAGAGCCTTTCTCTTGATGGAAGATCAAGTGGGATGTGTTCCATGCTCCTAGAGATGTGCTTGAGGAACAGCTGTGGTTAGGTTGTCCAAAGCTCCTGCTGAGCAGGAAGTATCTGCAGGTCCTAGAAAAGAAGACTCAGAAGATTTGTCCCTAAACAGTAAAAATGTGCCAAGACACTGCCATCAATAAGTAGGAGCAGTTAGAGTCCAAGCTGAGTACAGGGCATTTGGGGAACAGACAAAAATATATATATAAGATGAATCCTTAATTTAAATATAAATCAATTCCTATATTTATTACCATAAAATTTATTGCCATAAAATGTTACTTCAATCTGGTGATTTAAAACAATAGAATGCCTTGTCTCATTCTTTGGGGGGGGGGGGTGTCATTTGTCCAAAATCAGAATTGCAGAGCTCAAATCAAGAATGATTCAGTGTTTCTGTTGATATCACAGCCTCAAAATCCATGTGGGTCCACTGGACATGTCACGGAGAATCATGTTATTGGGCAAGAGTTCTCAACAGATCTCACTAGATGATCCCACCCCTAGTCCCTGGTCTCTGCTGAAACCCTTGAGAAGCATAGACCAGTCACACACTCAGTCTCTTCAATGTGAGCAAAATGTTATCCAGCGTCTCTTTCTCCAAGAGTGAATCTCCCGATGGCATCACCTTCTGCAATCTGGACAGGCTGAGAAGTTTCTAAATCATGGAGCTCTGATTTCATTTTATACAATAGTTCTTTCCTGAATGTATCTCTTTCCCAAAGCACTTGATTATAATCAGCAATGAAAAACAAGATGATGCCTTCAACCTTTTGCTAAGGAATCTCTTCAGCTAAATACTAAAATTATTGCTTGGAAGTACTTTTTACACCGTTATAGAACACAATTAACTCGAGTTTTCTGCCCCTTATAATAAGGATTGCTTTAGGGTTTCTAATAATATGTCCCTTTAAGGGGGACTTTTAATTTATCCCGCCACTAATATCCTGATTATGATGATGGAAGCATTCAGATTAAAAAAATGTCTTCTGGACCATTCTCTCCACTTCCCCCTGAGTCTTCACTGGCAAACTCCATAACATTGTGTTTCCACCAACAGTCTGCTTGAGGCTATCTAGATTTTTCTACCTTGCTCTCCAAACTCACTGCCATCTAGTCAATCCTGGCTCATAGGCCAGGGTAGAGCTCACCCTTTGGGTTTCCAGGACTTGACAACCTTCCAGCGGTAAACAGACTCATCCTTCTCCCATGGAACCACTGGTAAATCCTAACCATTGACCTATAGCAGCCACTCTTCTTTATTAAATCCCAAGGCAATATCGCATCTTTAGTCCCACTTTGTTATTACAGGCCCACTTCCACTTCTGTGGGTAACAGAACAATTTCTTCCAAGTTGTCTGCCCCAATATATGCCAAACTTAGGTGGCTTGCTACACATTGCAGATGTGTATACACTTGAAGGTCACCAGAAGTAACCAGGCGTTATTCTCCCTAAGGGTTAGCAGACATCTAGAGCAATCAAGCTGTCTAGTCTGTCCCACCCTAAGTGGAGCCCACTCTCTTCTGAAAAGGAGAGTAGTAGACTACTTCCTTGTAGGGGCCCAGGGAGGTCAAGCCCACCCAAAGATGATCAATGTTAGGCCGCCATCATGAACCTAGGATCTGCCTTTCTTGTCACATGTATACGCTTAGTCTCTCCTCTTCCTGTTACATGTACACCCCTAGCTCATCCCCTTCCTGTGGCATGTATGCCTATTGTCTAGCCCCTTCCTGTGATGTGTGGTTACCTGTAATCATGCCCCTGAAGTCGATTCAAATCTTGATTAGCAATAAACATTCTCCCTCCAGCATATTCCCCATGGGGCTCTAGGGGCTCTCTCCGGCTCCTGGCTTCCTGCCCTCACTGTGTCCAACCTGATTGTTGAGATTATAGCTATCTGGGAGGTGAACATGTGCCATGAAATGTGTCTGACTCCCATTATTTCTACCTCTCATAATTTCTCTGACTTTACTGTAGTCTTTACTTGTTATCACAGTACAATTGTGCCTACCAGACATGATGATATTTTAGGGGCTGGCTTCCCCTGACATACTTCCTGGTAACAAAACCTATGTTTGTATCCTATGGCCGCTGTAACAAATTACCACCAACTTGCTGGCTTAAAATGAGAGACATATGTTCTCTCACATTTTCAGAGGTCAGAGGTGTACAATCTGAATCACTATCCTGAAGTCAGGAAGTCGTAGGGTTGCATTCCCTCTGGAAGCTCGAGGGAAGGGGCCGTTCCTTACCTTTCCAGTTTCTCATGGTTCATGGTATTACTTGACTAATGGAAACATCTCAAAACATTTAATGCAAGCATTTTCAATTCTCTCTTCTCTGTTTTCACCTCACCTTCTCTTTGTGTGTAAGTTTCTGTCTCATGTTTTCATTTAGGACTAGCTGGGTAAGTAAGAATAATTTTTCCCACCTCGAGTCTTACCTTAATCACATGTGCAAAAGAGAGCTCTTTAATGTATGTATTTGTTTGTTTATGAGATTTAAAATATTTACATATGTATTTATTTACTGATCATTAAAGTAAAAAAACAAACAAAACAATGCTATTGGGTAGATACCAACTCACAGAGACCTCATAGGACAGGGTAAAACTGCCCCCGTGAATTTTTAAGACAAGTTTCTGATGAGTAGAAAGCTCCATCTTTCTCTCAAGGAGTAGCAGTGGTTTTGAACTGCTGATCTAGCAATTAGCCACCCAATGCATAACAGGGACACCACCAATGCTCCCAGCGCTTAGGATGTGGATGTCTTTCTGGGGCCATATTCCTTAAACTTTTGGTTGTGAGCTGGGTGAAAGTTTATAAAACAAACTAGTTTTCTATTCAACAATGCCTACTCATTTTTTCCTGTCATGCCCACAATGTAACAACACTCATGGTTTCATGGTTTCATTCCTCCTTTCTAGATCTCTGCTTTTTTAACTTTGTCCCTGGGCAAGTGCTACCTTTTAATCTCAAGGGTCAATTGCTCTATTGTATCTCCCTAGTATTATTGTAGCCTCATTGATCATTCTGTGGTTTGGCCAGAAGTTGAGCCACAGTGGTGATTTCAATTTCAGACTCGAAGAGTGACTGGGGGTCTCATCTCAGGCTTTCCACCAGTACAACTTCAGAATTGGAATCATGTTCCACACCCCATTCTATCTAAGACCTGCCTCTATGACCCCTTTTAGAGCAGAAGCTTCCATGGGCACCATGTAGTTCCTCTGGCTCAGGGTTGTGGACACTGTTGTTCACATAGTTCATTAGTCTTTTGGGTTAGTCCTTAGACTCTTCTGCCCTCTTTTCTGCTGTGGGGGAAGGGGGGAGAGATCAATGGATGGCCACTCTCAAGCTTAGACGATCCCAGACACCATTCACCAGGGTAGGACGTAGAGCATTGTCTTTGTAAGACGTGTTGTGCCAATTGACTTCAGCAACCTTGAAGCTATGGTCCTGAGTCCCTGGACTCGTAGCTGGTTCCCCTAAGGAGTTTCCTTTGAGTCAAGACATTCTTATAATTTTGTTGGGGACCATTTGTCAATTATCAAAATATCAATAGGATTTTATTTTTATGAAAGATTTTCCATAATTCTCCAGGCAGCCTACTTTCTAGCCCCATTTTGTAAATAAAGAAAGCAAGACACATGCTTGGCAAAGAATACATCTCCAAAGAAAGTCCCAAATCATGTTGATATGAGGACTCATTAGATATTTGTTTCTGTAAACCACTCTCTTAATTTTATATCACAGATCTATTTAGAAGTATTTTTAATGACATTGAAATGTATAGTGTCACCAGTTTATTTTTTTAATTTACTGAAGGAGGGCATTAAAAAACTGATTGTGTGTGTGTGTGTACACACACATATTCTAAACAAGGAAGGCACCACAATTTAAAAAATAAAGTATGAAGGACAGATCTCAGAACAAAGCACAGTCCTGCTCCAGAAAAAGACTGCTGGCAACTTTACACCTCCATGGGCTCCAGGCTGTTCTTTCTTTCATTGTGCCCAAGGCTTTAACAAATCATTAAGGACCTGCGATTAATAAAAGAAATCTTCTCCAGAACAGATGACCCAGTTGGACTTTGCCAAAGAAAAAAATCCACAGATGTTAACCACCCAAAGAGTTGGGGAAGGAAAAGAGAGAGGCTTAATGGGCTTTGCTGAGAGAAATTGTTATCATCTTTCTGGCCCATCAGAAATATTCCCAAGTTCCATAAACACATAGGACACTCATCAGACCATACTTGAAGGCTGACCAAATTATAGAGATGAGCTGACAGGGTATCCCGTCTCTCTGATGACTTTGGACAATCTGTAGACTTTTCTCTTAATTGCAGACCTCAGCCAAAAGCTCCAGAACAGGTGGAGCAACATATTTGGGCTTTTTCCCTTTGTAAAGAGTTATTTGTCACAAAAGGAACATGGTAATCTTTCCAGTGAAAATGAATCACTTCTGGTTACTTCTGCTCTCTCCTGAAAAGAAGATGAAGTAATTAAGAGAGAGAGAGAGAGAGAGAGAGAGAGAATAATAACATCATGGGATAACATTATAGTGAAGATAAGACTTTCTACTAAGAAACATCCTTCCAATAATTCACTCCCACTTTCTCCATTCTTAATATTCTTCTCCCAAGAAAGGTGAGAAATTCTACCCCCAAAGTCCAAATGTGTCTGCATATGTGAAAATAACTGAATTGTTGTTGTTATTAGGGGTCATCGAATTGGTTCCAACTCAGTGATGCTATAGACAAAAGAATGAAACACCGCCCAGTTCTGCACCATCTTCATCATTACATTTATGTTTGGGTCCATTGTTATAGCCAAAGTGGTGTTAATCCTCCTCATTAACTCTCTCTCTCTCTCTCTCTCTCTCTCACACACACACACACACACACACACACCTTTATTTTGTACTAACCCTTGGCTTTAGAAACATGATGTTCTTCTCCAGGGACTGGTCCCTCCATGTGCAAAGTGCATGAGATGAACGCTCTGTGTCCTCCCTTCTAAAGGACCTTCAGCTGTGCATCTTCCAGCACAAATGTGTTTGTGCTTCTGGCCTCACATCGAGCCCACTGCTGTTGACTCAATTCTGACTCACAGAACCGTAACGTTGGATTTCTGAGGGAAAATATTTAAGAGTATCAGACAGCCTCATCTTTCTGCCATGAAGTAACAAGTGGGTTTGAACCATTGGCCTTGCAGTTAGCAGTCGATGGTACATTCAATATTCTTTATCAAGGCCATGAGTCAAAGGAATCAATTCTTCTTCATGTTCCTTATGTACTGTCAAGATTGTATATGCTTATGAGCTGATTGAAAGTACAATGATTTGGGATGAGTCCATCTTAGTCTTCAGAGACATAAATTTATGTCCAAAATGGCATGGCAGATATAGCCTCTTGCTTTTCTGGCAATAATTAGCATTTGTGAAATAACATTTTATTTCTGATTTCTTCTTCTTTTTAAAAATCAATTAATTGGGAACTCTTACAGCTCAAACATTTCATACATCAATTGCTTCAAGCATATTTGTACACATGCTGCCATCATCATTTTATAAGTATTCATTTTCTAAGCATGTACCTTCTATTTGAGCCCTTGGTATCAGCTCTACTCCGCCCCCCACCCTTTGACCCCTTGATAAATTATGCATTATTATTGCTTTCATATCTTACATTGACTGCTGTCTCCCTTCACCCACATTTCTGCCGTTCTTCCTCCTTGGGGGTGGGGACGGGGTTGTTAATGTGTGACCACTGCAATCTGTCAAATTTCTTATTTCACTTTTCTCCCCAGTTTTCATTTGTTACAATAGAATCATGGGTGGGGGGAGGGGAATGTTGGACCAAATCAGAACCAATACAATCATAGAAGAATGCAAAAATAGCACATGATTTCTCTTTTCATCTGGCCCTACTTCCTCCTGAGTACAGTTCTTCTCACAAAGGGCCTTTAGAGGGGTAGAACACATAGGGGAAGCTGATACACATAGTGGCCTGGCTGGTCACTTTATTCATTGACACTAGAAGAGAGTCCAGGTCCACCAGTTTCATTAAAGCTGGAAGAAGAAGAACAACAAGAACAAGAACAAGAAAGTATGTTGAGAGAATCAAGTCAACAAAGCATGAATACTGGCTGCGTGAGAGCCACTGTAGTATGTGTGGGAGTCAGAACATCCATCAGGTACTAGGCACAGTTACTGTTCTCAAAGGAATCACAGTGGAAGAGGGAGACAAAGGGCAAGCCAGAACAACAATGTTATCAAGGCTGTAATAACCAATAGGTCACAAACACAGATGAGGCAGCTGAGTCTGGGTTCCAACAGAAGCAACTCCTGAAACACTGACTCAAGTACCAATAGATTACTTTGGGGTAGACAAAGGAATTACAGGGGGGAGAGCACCCCCACTAATGGGAACACCATCAAGTCAGTTACTATTGTGGATTCACCTGAAGAGCTCTGGAAACTGGGTGTAAAATAATCACCACAGGGATAACGTGCTTAAGGGATGAGGGGACAGGGGCATTTACTGACTAGCCTTCATCCTCAATTGAGCTGCTCTGTCCTGAGCACAGGTAGAAGGGACAGGTGGAGAAAGGCTGTAGAAAAATAATTTCAGGGGCTAATAGCTGAAAGTCAGGTTGGCACGTCCAACAATGGTACATACTTAAAAGATAGGAATGGAATGTGAATGACAGCTGCTGTTCCACGAAAGGAGTCCCGATGCTCTCTAGTAACCATTGGGAAGCTACCTGCAAGGTCGGCCATTCAAATCTACCCAAAGCATCGCAGGAGAAAGAGAAGATTATCTAACTGCCACACAAAGAATGGCAACCTCAGAAATTCTGTAGGGCTAATGTGAATCATAAGTGGACTAGATGGCAGAGGGATGGGCCAAGGAATGCTAACAGAAAGTGAGGAAAGGGGTCACAAAAATGCTACAAAAAACAACTGCCATTTGATCTGGGTCTTGAAATATGGGTAGGAGATCACTAGGCAGAGGGAGTCAGTGAAAGCAAAGACCAGACAAAGAAGCGGAGGCTCTCAAGTGTGTGGTTTGTTTCAGCAGCTCCAGGCAGCAGAGGGTGTCTAGCTGTGTGTGCACCAGAGGCCCAGAGAGGCAGCTGGAGAGGCAGACTGAGGCCAGATTGTGAAGGGCCTTGTGGGCCATGCCAAGGAGCATGGCAATCCCTGCAGACAAGCAGAGAGGCATCCTCAGCTTTTAGATCAAATAATGACATGGACATGGATGAAGACTTAATGAAATCTCGAGTCTAATGCTAGGCAGTACATACCTTGACCCCACTTCTAGAGGGCAAAGGTTGGCCTTTATATGTTGTCTGCAGTGCCAGATAAGTTGAGGGGAGGTGGGGCTGTGGTTGACATCAACCCAGGGCTGGAGTGCACTGCTTTAGCACACAGACTTGCTAGCTCTAATGAAACTAACTCCTCATAAAGCAAACAGCTGAGAGAGGTCATTAAAAAATGAAATAAAATGCATCCACCAAAGTGAGGACTGGTGCTGTGCACATGAGACCCAACAATCCTGGGAAACAGATTTGGCTCCTCTTTCCAGCATGGCTTAGAACCAGTTCATTCCAGATAGACTGACAAAGACTCTATAGTGTAACAGGATTCTCAGATGATCCATAGGGGTGCAGTCATCTTAATGACGCAAACCATAAGGAAGCATGGAGCACACTCAGAGAGTTTAAGAACCAGAGAAAGTCGCAACTTTTCCTACCGTGATTATGTCTTGAGCAGAGATGGGCCTTGCTCCTAGATAGCCGGTCTTCTCTAGAATGTCAAAGCAGAAACACATGGGATGGGGGGTGGGGGGGGGGAGAAAGACATGCTACCAAGTGCTCCCAGTTCTCTTATGATAAAGATCCCCCCCTTAGCTAGTCTTTCTTTGCCTAAACATGCTGTCTTTATTAATGTGCACTAGACAAGAAGAGAATACAAAATCAAGTTCCAGATCAAGACAGAAAACACAAAATCACTTTAAGAATTATGTAGTCTTTGACAAGTCATGTAAGCTCACCTCAAACAATAATTTTAAAACAAAAATACAAAATTTGTGATGTTACTTTTCTCTGCCTCTACCTAAAAAATTCAACCTCACTGCCACGGAGTTGATTGGAAATCATTGTGACCCTATGGGACAGGGTTGGAAATCCCGTGGGTTTCTGAAACTAAAACTCTTTATGAAACTAGAACTCTTCTTTATCTTCCTCCCAAGGAATGGCTGATGGTTTGTTTGTTTGTTTGCTCCCTCCCCTCCCCGCTGATGGTTTTGAACAGCTCTCCTTATGGTCAGCAGCCTAATGTGTAACCACTACACCTCCAGGGCTCCTTTTTCTTTGCCTATTTTACTTTTACCTCTTTTAAATTCTATTTAAAATATGCCTGTCTTTGTCTATAGACATATTTTCAATATGGTTTTGAAGAGGTAAAAACAAGGCTTGCTCTATTCAACAAGATGGTAGCTCTGAGGACTGTGATCGCCAAGGTAAGAGTTTCAAACATACCAGACATTATGCAGGAAAAGATGACAGTACCTGCCTCCAGAGAGATTTACAGTTTTCAAAACCCTAGGGAACAGTTCCCCTCTGCCCTATCGGGTTGCTGTGAAGGGATTTGGGGTACAAACATGACACCGTAAGGAGATCCAGGCCGGAGTGTGGCCTGTCGAGCAGGATGCAGTTAGATGACCTCTGTTGGAGTTGTGACCAAGATAAATGGCTCTGTGAAGGCGGCCCCCTCTCTTTCTGCCTTCACCTTCAGGCTGACGAGCCACTCAAGACCTGCCAGAGCCCCGTAACGAACGGCACCAGTGGAGCCGCACCACCTAGCACTTACCGGCCCGCGATCTTCCTGCCTTCTGCATCATTTCATGTGGCTGCATGAGTCTGACAAGGAGTTTTTGGACCAGTATCAGACTCATGAACTTGAGTTGGACTGGGTTGGGAAGCGTTCTTGAAATATGAATCTTCTTGATATAAAGCTCTTTCTTAACATATATGAGTGTCACTGGGTTTGTTTCTTTCTTCAAACCAACCTAACACAGTCACTATGAGTTGGAATCAACTAAAAAGGCAGTAAGTTTGCTTTGGGGTTTTGATATCACAGAGAAGTTGCCCAGAGATGAAAAGAAGTAGCATGGGTGAACGTTCTGTTGATATGGCAAAGTGTTCTTGTCAGGTGACACTGAGGTGGTTCTGACTCACAGTGAGTACGCCTGGAAGCACCGTCCAGTTCTACACTATCTTCACCCCCTTTCCTATGTTTGAGTCCATTGTGCTAATCTGTCTGTGTTAGGGTGAGCTTTCTAGAGAAACAGAACCAGTGACACTGACCTATATATAAGAAAGAGTTTTTCTCGTGAAGCAATTTTAAGTCAAGGCGTCTGAGCCCAGTCCAAGTCAAGGCCATGAATTCAGTCCCAGCCAGAGCCCTCTTCCCACTCCCACAGCTGCAGGCTAATGATGCAGAATGGTGACGTGGGAAACAAGGAGACCACAGCCTCATGGGTGCAGAGTTTTCTGGATCCAAGGTCAGTAGGAACATGACAGGGCACTGACAGCTCCCAGGGTCATTGACCCACATGGGGTCACCTCTGGAGGCATACACAGAGTCCAAACAAGGAGGAGGTTGAAGGGCAAGAGAGAAAGAGCCTTCTAGTGTCTCTCTTATAAAAAGATCACACTCTCAAAGAAGTATCAGTCTGTGACCTTGATGACAGGTCGGACTCTACCCCTACATCATCCACCAACTGCCACATTATCTCATTCAGGGTCTTCCCCTGTTATAGAATCTTTGCTTTACAAAGGATGATGCCCTTCTCCAGGGACTGGTGCCTCTTGATAACACGCCCAACAACCATAAGATGAAGTCTCACTAGCCTCACTTCCTTCAAGACCAACTTGTTCCAGGTTCTAGATACATAAAGAAGCCATTTATGCCCTCCCTTTGTAAAGGGCTCTTCCATATTGGACACTCTTTAAACAGTCAGTAGCCTGTTATGCATTAGTAATATGAGCTTTGACAAAATCCTTTTTCCCTGAAAGAGCTTGAAGGGAGGGAGGGAGGGAGGGAGAAAGGGAGGTGAAATAGAGGGAAACAAAAGACCCTGAAAGCTAGAGGGATGGGAGGTGTAGAGAAAGTCTGGAGCCCCCACCTCACACGTTTTATAAATTTGATGCCAGAAAAAGTGATCTCAGGGTGTGATGGTGAACTTCCTAAGGTTTTCTCTAGGGCTTGCCTCTGAGGATTTACAGCAATTGAGGGCCTGCCTCTGTTGGGCTTTTATCTTTCGGCTATTATGTTTTGAGCATTTCCAAGCTGGCCGGCTCTGTGCACTGACCTTCAGATGCACTACCTGATGTCTTTACCACTGACTGGGGAGATAGGCGTCATGAATACTACCCTGTTACAGATGTTAAAACTGAGACTTAGAGACCTTCAGCAACTTGCCAGGTCCCCCCAGCAAGTGATCGACAGAGCAGAGATCCAACCCTTTGTTAACAGGGAGCCAATCCCTGGTCTATAAGATAGATTTTTATCTTCTTTGTCCTGCATCTTCAAGAGGAGCAATTCTTCCCCTTTGTTTCTGCCGGCCTATAAAGCATGCTGTGACACTTCCCACGAAGAGCCACATATACAAATCAATTGCAATCAGCTGTATTTCTCTCCTGATGTTAAAAGACTCGTAAAGGAAAACGCACTTGTTTCAAACACCCTTTTCTGACACTAAATCAACTCTCCACAGTTGGTAGGATTTCTGCACAAATTGAACCAGGCTCTCCTGAGACACAGGTTGGCCAGCATAAACCCCAGGTCTGGAGGGGCTGTCTGGTCATATTAATAGAAGGAGCTGATGTGATGGCTGGGTTTTGTGGGTGTTGGTTACACCTTCTTGATTTCCAGGTCAGGTCAAAAGGACTCTTGGTGTTCATTTCCTAGCTTCTGCTGTGATGGCTGCCCTAAGCTGAATGGTCTGGGTCTGGTCAGGAGCATTTAGAACAAGGTCTGCTCTCCTTGCTTCTCACCCTATTACAACTCACCCCTGCACTCTCAAGATATTTAGTCGAATGGCCATCTTCTGAGGAAAGATGTGTTTTCCAAATAATAGATTGAAGAGAAATCATGGAACGATCATCAAATATCTTTGACCCCCAAAAAACTCTGGTTCTCTGAATCCTTTGAGCTAAACCACAGCACAGAGGAAACCCCGGATCTCAGGGATACTGGGGACCACTCGGAGGCATCAAGACACAACACTGAATCTCCCATGATATGTTTTTCTGTTTTGCATCTCCCCTCTAGGTGAGTTTCCTCGTGTGTACAATGGGCATATCGGTGCCTGCTCCATTTCTTTGCACAGCTACAAGGAGAGATATGAAGAGGTCTCCAGAAAAGCCCATCTCTTCCTTGAGTCTGTGTAGCAAGTCACGGAAATGCTTCTTTCACCCCATTTTACCCATTGAGCAAATCTTTCTACCACCTCATTTGGGAGTCTCTTGGCAGGGGAGCAAATACCGTGATCAGACTTGAACTGTGAACCCACACTGCATGTGAAATACAGTCTTTTTTTCATCAGGAACATACACAGGGTGAATGTAGACATGAGGAGGATGCCCAAGATGGTTCACATTTTCTGATATCAATCGGTTTGATGTTTTATTTACAGATGCAGCTGAATGATACCCTCAAGTAAGAAAAAGGGGTTGGGGAATTCAGAAATCAGCATGGATTCATGTTCATTTCTTGTAACACCTCCGCTTTCCAAAGGGAAACAGCCACCACCAGAAAGGGGGTTCACTGGCCATTCTCACAGGAGATCTTCTCTGGTGCCAGGCACTTTGCAGCAGGCCTGGTTGATCGGAAGGAAGAGAAGTAAAAAACCAGTCTTGTTTCCAAAAAGTTAGGGTATTATGTCAAGGGTTACAGGAGTCAAGGCTGTGGTGTGATCTCAGAAGCGATATTGGCAGGGGGAATTCCAAGATAGAGAAGGCAAGAGCAGACAATTAAAGAGAAACCAATAAGAGTACAAGGGAAAGTTGGAGTGTTTGGGGAAAAGTAAGCAGTCCAGTGAGGAATCCAGGAGTTTGGGGATTTCTGCTGCCACCTGCCCATAGTCCTGAAGGTTTCTCACCAGGGCAATGAGTGACATGACCACAGCTTTAGCACGTAGGCTCTGCAGTGATATGGACAATGAGTTGGGACTGCCCCGGTTTTCCCAGCATCTCAGAGAGGGTGGGTAAGCAACTTTTCTGAGGCCCGTAGTTGTTCTTGTTGCTGTTTGCTTCTTTGGCGTTGGGCCCTGACTCACATGGACCCTCTACCCAACAGACCCACACTCCTGTAGTCTATAGGGCAACCCTCGTTGCTTTCTCAGAAACCTGTCACCCGACCTTTATTCCTAGTCTCTTTTGGCCTGGAACCTCCATTGAAACTTGTTGAGCATAATGACAACACCTAAACCTCTACTGAGAGATCTGTGCTGGCTCTGCTTAAGACATACAGGCCAGGGACAGAGCCCAGTTTTCCTACTTGGAAGACAGAAAAGTCTACCACCAAACCAAGTCCCAAACTAGAAATGAAACCCAATGCCATAGGGTTGATTCCAGTCCCACCAACCCTGCAGCACCAAGTGGGAGTGTCCCATAGAGCTTCCCAGGCTCAAATCGCTATGGAAAGAAATCACCCAGAGTCTCCCCTCTTGGAATAGCTAGTGTGTGTGTTTGAGCCAATTGCCTTTTGGTTGACACACATGAGGGCTCCTTGAACCAAGAATCAAAAAACAAATCCATTTAAAAAAAAAAAAAACCGCAATGCCACCGAGCCCATGTGAATTCATAACCGCCCCCGCAGAATGGGGTAAAACTGCCTCCTGTGATCTTCTGAGACTTTTTATGGAAGGCGAAAGCCTTGTCATTCTCCCATGGAGTGGCTGGTGGTTTCGAACTGCTTACCTTGTGATTTTGTGGCTACTGCTGACTTAGTGGTAAGCAGCCCAATGTGTCACCACTGTGCCACAGACCAGTGGTTCTCAACCTTCCTAACGCTACAACCCTTTGATACAGTTCCTCATTTTGTGATGACCTCCCCCTCCCCCCAACCATGAACTAGTTTCATCGCTACTTCATAGCAGTTGTGCTACTTTATGAACGTGACAATGCCTGGGAAAGAGTCACTTGACCCCAAAGGGGTCACAACCCACAGATTGAGAACTGCTGCTTTGAACCAAGAATATGGTTTGCTGGGTTCCAGAGAATTTGCTGCATTCCAGGTGATGCTAACAGCCAAAACTTTATCACAGGTTACACTGTCCTCCCTGATGACAAATGTGCCAAAGGACTAACTATTGAGTGAGCCTGAATCTTTGGTGCCCCAAAGTGCAAAATGCGTAAAACTTGGTGACACAGAATTATTTTGACTGGATCCAATGGCGGCCAAGGAGTTTCGTTGAAACACTGACATGTCAATGACCCCTTTCAATAGGTGGACAGAGCGAGCTGTTCCGACTTCTGACTCTCTCCACCTTGTGGAGATGTGCCCTTATCCCTAAACATTCTATAACACATTACAGAAAGTTTTAAAAAAAAAACAGAAAGTCACTTTTGACCACACAAAATGATTAAACTGATTGGATGTGAATGCTTATTTTTAAATAGTTTTAGGTGTTTGGCACACTATTGGGTGGGTGGATAATAAAACCTTTCCCATCATCCCCCAAGGAATTACGGTAATGAGCTGGTACTGTGGGGAGACTTGCTCCACAAATGGCTATCTGGGAAGAACACGGCCTCTCCTGGGAACCAAACCAGACTCTCAGCGCCGGGTGGGAGGGAGACTGGCTGAGATCGAGGGCAAAATTGCAGCTCATTGGCAGAGCACATATTTTTCCAATATAAAGGCAAATGGAGAATCCGTAAATAAATTGACTATATAAAAGTGTCCCTTTGCATTACCGCCTCACCTTTCCAAGGAGAAAACCAAAAGGAAAAAAAAAAGGAAGAAAGTAAGAAAAGAGGTTTCTTTTCATGGCCCTCCTCTAAAAATATCATTTCTCCGGGAGTAATTTTATAGTACCAACAGCAGTCCCTATCTATTTGGAATATGCGCGCAGCCCCACATCCAGACCCCCTTGCACGAACGCTCCGGTAACTAGCATCAGCCCAGCCGCCCCAGCAGCTGCCACGTAATTACAAGCTCTCGTCACACGTGCGGGGAAACAAGTTGTGGCGTTTGGGAAAGGTCTGCAAAAATAGGTGTCAGACCTTAACTAATAGTGATTGTCCTTCCATTCTACTGTAATTTACATTTAATTCACACATTTCATTTCCATTTAAAATATGATTACAGTGTTTTGAAGCACATCTCACCTGTCCCCTTGAATTACAGGGAAAAGAAAATAACAGGGAGCAGCAGGCACGAGGAAGGCTGTGGGAGCCCTGGCTGCGGGGTCGCTGCCAGCACACACTTCTCCTCAGGGTCAGGGCAGAGAGCTCGAGGGGAGTGGGAGGCAGAGGCATGGAGGGAGGGAGGGAGGAGAATTCAGGAGCAGGGAGAGAGAAAGTGAGAGCATGTGAGAGGTGGGAGATGGGGGCAGGGAGCTGCCCCAAAAGGAGGGGGACCCCCATCCTCTGAGGACTCCAAGTGCTTGTTTTCTCAATTCATTATTTTCTGGCAGCATCCCCACCTTTCATTTCACTCACATCGGGTCCATGACCTCATCGTAAATACAAGCATCAGGAAGCAGGTGCCTGTTCGCGCCGAGGCCTGCTTTCCACTGCTCTGGAAGCACCCAAACCAGGAGAGGGCCTGCAACAGCTCTGCACTGGGTATGCAACCCACTTCAAGTACCCGACCCATCCTGAGCTTTCATAGCTATTAATGGTGGGCAGGAAAATGGTCCCAAGGACTCCGTATCAGAGGGACAATTTATATTACAAGACTCTTTAGGAATTCCCAGACAAAGCTGCTCCAGGTATGGCAGAAGATGGGCTTGCCTTGCCATGAAGTCTAGTCAAAGACACCTGGATTCACAGTGAGAGTGTGGCGCCTGCTCAGAGGCAGCGGCAAAGACCCTTATTCATATCAAGCCACACACTCAGGCCTAGAGACATTGGGGAAAACCATGCACACAGCAGTAGACTGAACACCGCTGTGTGGATTGGAAGATACCCACAGCTGTGCCCATTGCAAAGAGAAGTGGTCCAACAGAATGCAGAAATTATGCAACAGTATTGGTGAATGTTATGTGCAAGTAAAAGTTTGCTGAAGATGATTCCAAGATGGTTGCAGGAGCACATGGAGTAGGAACTGCCAGAGATTCAAGCTGGATTCAGAGGAGGACCTGGAACAAAGGATATCATTGCTGGAGGCAAACTGATCTTAGCTAAAAGCCTTTGTGGGTTTGTTGGCTTTGCTTTGGGGTTTTTTTTGGGGGGGAGGGGGAAAGGGGAGTTGTGTTTAATTGACTATGGAAAGGAGTATATGGTTCCTACAGATCATAGAAAGAATTTCAAAGAATGAGAATTCCAGGCACTTCATTGTATGCATGCAGAGCCTGTACGTAGATCAAGAGGCAGCCATTCAAACAGATTCATGCATACTGTGTGGTTTGAAATCAGAAAAGGTATGCATCAAGGTGGCATCCTTTCACATTCAATTATTCCAATTGTATGCTTAGCAAATAATCTGAGAAGCTGGACTATATGCAGAAGAATGAAAAACCCAAGATAGGAGGAAAGATTATTAACTTGTGAAATACAGCTGACACCGCCTTGCTTGCTGAAAATTACAAAGACTTAAAGCGCTTACTAGCAAACATCAACTCCATCCTTCAGCATGGCTTACATCTCAACATAAAGATAAAAAAAGATCCTCACAACTGGGCCAATAAGAAAGATCATGATTAAAGGAGAAAAGAATAAAACCATCAAGGATTTCATTTTACTTGCATCCACATTCAAGACTCATGGAAACTTCAGTCAGGAAATCAAATGATGTATTGCATTGGGCAAATCTGCTGCAAAAAAACCTGTAAAGGTTGAAAAGGCAAACATGACTCTTGAAGGAGGAAGGTGCACTTAACCGAACCTTCATCTTTCCTATCACTCTATATGCGTGTGAAAGTTAGACAATGAATAGGGAAAACCTGTGAAGAATTGATGAATTTGAATTATGATATAAGCAAGGAATATTGAATATACTGGAAGTATGGTTCAAATGCTCCTTCTATACAAAGGTGGGGAGAGTTTTTAAGCACTTTGAGCATATTATCAAGAGTGGCCTTGAATAAGGAAGGCCAAGGAAGAATTGATGTCCTTGAATGGTGGTGCTGGAAAAAGATGCTGACAGTACATGGACTGTTCAAAGGACAAACTGATCTGTGTTGAAAAAGGTCAAAGTTGAATGTTCCTTAGAGGCAAGGATAATAAGATTTCATCTTCCTACTATGGACAAGTTGTAAAGAGATGCCAATCCCTGGAGGAGCACATCATGGTTGGTGAAATGGCAGGACAGTGACAAAGAGGCAGGCCCTCGGTGAGACGAATGGACATAGTGGCTACATCCACGAGCTTGGGCATAGGAACAATTGTGAAGATGGTACAGGCCCCAGCAGGGTTTCGTTCTGTTGTGCTGAGGGTTGAAAGGGGTTGGAGCTGACTCCACAGCACCAAATGACACAGCAATCCAGAAGGACCCATGCTCAGAGAAGGCCATCATATTCAGTAAAGTCGGGGGTCAGCAACAAGAGGAAGACCTTAAAGACTGCTTGACACAGTCGTTTTAACAATGGGCATAAACTGCAGTTGTTGTGGTGTGCATTCTGTGGTACATGGGGTCACTGGGAATGGACCGGACTCAACAGCACATAAAACCATAGCTGTACGGCAAGCACTGGGTGTGCCAACAATGCTTGCCAACCTCCACTTTCCACAAATTCCCAATGACCTTTCATGTCGTCTCATGTTTTCTATAAAATATAGACACCGATAGAGCAATCTCCTCTGGGTCTCTGGCTAACCAAACAAAAAAATCAAATCCATGCCTCATCAAGTAGCTTCTGACTCAGTAGTGACCATCCTAGACAGAAAGGACCCACTCTCTAGGGCTTTCAAGGCTACAAATCTTTCCAAGAGCAGAAATTCTCATATTTATCCAACAGAGCAGCATTCAATAAAACCAAATTCATGCTACCAATTTGATTCCGATGCATAGTGATCCTATACAGGGTGTCTGAGACTGGGGTATTTACACGGACAGTTTTCTCTTTCTGCTGCAGAGCATCTGTTAAATTTGAACCACCAACCTTGTACTTTGCGCCCCCAACATCTAACTCACAGCACAATCAAGATTCCTTCTACTAAGTATACAAATCTACTTTATCTCCACTCTATCGCCCTTCCCTGACAGTGCCACAGAATTGCTGACCATTCTCCATGAGGCCAATCCTGGTACTTGGGGTTTTCACGTACACTCTCATCTTGTCATTTTTCACATGCATTGTGTTGTATGTTTAACCTCTCTTTGAACTGGATGATTTCTAATGATTTTAAAGTTTGTACACTCTCTCAGATTAAAAAAATACCCTATGTACGCAAGTATGAGCTAATGTCAATATCAGCTGCGGCACCTAATTTTGCCACAAAAAAACAGCATTTAAAATGTGCTGAAAAACTCAGTTTATACACCAGTATATATGGTACCCTTCACTCTTTACTTCTTTCCAGGTTCAAGTCAATCACCCTCTGTCACTCAAAGAAAACATTGCAAAAGGATTATTGTCACTGTTGCAAAAAAAATGACTTTTTTGTCCAGCAAATATCATACCATTCTTGCATTGTATAGATTTGGCGGGTGCAAAGGCAAAAACTGCATTTCAAGACTCTCCTGCCTCCATATGAGGTCATGTCATTAGTTCAACCAATAGAACATAAGCATAAGCAGTGTGTGTCACTTCTAGGTAGACTTTACAAAGTCACCTTTATGCAATTAGATCCAGCGATAACGTTCTGTTAGGAGATGATGTCGCTTTAAGCTGAAGGGAGGCCGGTTTTCCAGATAATGTCATGAAGGAAAGTTTCCCAATGACCGGGAACAACGAGAAATGTCAACTGTTACAAGAATAATATGTGAGCTAACATTTTGTGAAGTCACTGAAATGCTGCTATTTATTTATTGCCATAGCAAGTGTGGCTTTAACCAATACATTTACTTCAGTCGACAAGAATCTAGCTTTCAGTCTGTTCCTCGGAAACAAATTTCCATAAAACCCTTTCAAGTTTCTGCCTTCCCATATGAGTGCTCCTCCTTCAGAGGCTCAGGATTTTTCCAATTCTCAGAACTCTCAAACTATGACTTCTACTTATGTCCTTGTGAAATGAACTGGTACTGTGTTTGCCCAAAGGAGCCCTGGCGGCACTGCGGGTTGGGTACTGCACCACCAACAGCAAGGCCAGCAGTTGAGACCCTCCAGCTGCTCTGAGGAAGGAAAGAGAGACTGACTGTCCCCAGAAAGGCTGACAGACTCAGAGCTGCAGGTAGGGTCACTACGGTGAAATCAACTCCATAGTGGCGGTTTTGTGCATGGGTAGTTGCTCATTTGCCATGAACTAGAAAATCTGAAAAAATTGTATGAAAAATATGTTTTCACACTTGAAAAAGAAACAAGCCCTAAGAGAAAGGAAAGAAACGAACTACAGTTGTTCCAACTTTTGCTAAAAGGTACATTTTACACTGGGAAGCAAGGAGCCCAAGTGTTAGAATGGGTTATGCATTGGGCTACTAACTGCACAGTTGGCAGCTCAAAGACCAGTGACTCTGCTGGGGCAAAAAAATGGAATAAGGTTACCTGATCCTCTAAAGATTTACACCCTCAGAAACCTTTGTGGCCAGTTCTACTCTGTCCATTGAGTGGCTATGCATCAGAATGGACTTGATGGCCATGAATTGAGTTTGAGACTAGAGAGGAGAGCCCTAGTGGAGGAGAGTAATTTCACTGAGTTGGGAGAGCCAAGTTGACTTGCATTTGCAGAGCACAGCACAGAAAAGAGCTTCAGGGATCTACATATGGACCTCCCTGGGTCTTTGACTAAATATGCATGCATAGGGTGAGGCTTTGGGAAGCAGGCAAAGCACAACAATCAGAATGCTAGACATGGGACAATTCCCAGAGGTCACAAAGAGCTGAGATCTGTTCAACTTTCAATCAACCAGACAGCCAAGACCTTGTTGAATACTCCAAAAAAGAATCACATCAAATCATTAAAGCTACAACTGATAACTCAGAGGACAGGCCATTTTTCTTTCTCAGAAAAACCTCTATTGAAGTTTTTACTCAAAAAAGTAAATGAACACATTAGGGAAATAATCCTCTGTATCATAAGTTCTAGTGTTGAGATCTCAAATTCAAGAGCTTTATTTCAAAACTGATAAAAAGGGACCAACTCCATGGCATGACTTATTCTTTAAAAATCTTCTACTTAACCAGAGCTAGGAAATGAAAGTTAATACTTAATTGAGAGGTGCTATTTCTTTTCCAAAAATAGCAAGCTACATTGTTGTAATGCTGGTGTATATCTCAAATATTGTTGTAAATTTGTGACCTTAATAGAAAATGCAAGGAGTATGGTACTATCATGGGTTTAATTTTTAAAGGCAGCTTGATGTAAATATAATTGACATCCCAGAAGTTGCATGTGTTTACTGAGTAAAATTTGGAAGGTTTTGACATAGATGCATGTGTGAGGTCATCTCCACATTCAAAACAATAACTATGCCCATCCCTTTCTTTTGTTGACAGTATTATCAGCACTTCATCCATATGTCATACAATTCAATAATCCCATCACATAAAGACAGTGCAGCGCTTCATGCCATTGTGCATATTGTTGCTATGGGTTGTAACCAACTCGATGACACCTGACAACAAAGACATGTCAGTGGAGAACTAACCCATGTCTGTGCATTCGAAGACTTATTGCTGTTAAACTATGCATTAGTAGACTTGTTGCTGTTAAGCTGTTCTTTTTTTCTCTAAATAGACCTACACATGCCAAGCAATCTCAAACAAAAATTCATTCAGGGTTTTATTATAGAAATTGGAATGCTAATTTTTAAAGTACCTAGCACAATCAAAACTATTTTAAAAATAAATCATTTGGGACAATTTGCAGTGCCCTATTTCAACACTTACTCTTAAGCTACAATAATTAAAACAGTGGGATCTATATTCCTGTTATACACATAGACCAGTGGTACAGAATTAAAAGCCTAGAAATAGGCCAAGATTTTATGGTCAATTAATTTCCTACAAAAATGATAATACATTTCAGTCAGAAAGAATAAGTATTTTCAACAATTATTCTGAAACAGCTAAAACCTGAATTTTAATATTTTTAATTGACCTCAACTCTAAACTTCTACTGTTCATAAACACTAACTCAATGTGTCAGAAACCTAAATGTAAAGGTTGAAATTATAAAATTTCTAGGAAAAATTCTTAGTAAATAAATATTTCTTAATCAGATTTTATAAAAATTTTAAAATCCTGCCTTTTAATGCACACTACTTAAAATGAAATGAAAAATCTAGCCAGAGACTGGCAGAGGATCATAAGCATGTAAGAGCAGACAATTATGCAGAATATGAGGGGATTTCAAAAATTAATGGAAAAATAATATTAAAAGATAGTGAACATTTTCCATTTGTTTTTGAAGCCCCCTTATACATAGACGCTTCCATTAGCTCACAAATTTTTGTTAAGAAGACAAAAACCCCATTGAAGTAGAAGACTAAATAGTTGACCAGAAACGTCATAGAAGATGCGTAGCTTTCTTAGCTATCTACCAGGAATCCCTGGATGGCAATGAGTTTGGGTGTTTGAGTTCTGCTCTAAGAGAAAAGACACAAGCTGGTGGCTTTAACCACCAGAAATTTAGTCCTTCAAAGTTTCCAAGCAAACTCTCTGCTATCTTGATGACCACCCATAGGGACCCTGTAGGACAGGGCAGGTTGCCACTGTGAGTTTCTCAGCCTCTACCTGGTTAGGGTAGTAGAAAGACCCATCTTTCGCCGGAGGAGTGGCTGGAGGGTTCAAAGGGCTAAGCTTGAGGATCGCAGCCTAACTCAGAACCTCTACACCACCAAGGCTCCTTTTCAAGGTTACAAGAGTAGAAGTTCACATTCAGGTTGCCCGCTCCAGGGGAAGGCTTTATGGATCTATTAATTTTGGAGGGAAAGTCTTGTCTCCTTCCAGCTTCTGTTCCTTGTTTTGTTGGTGATCTTCATGTGGTAAAGCATCTTCCTCATCACCGTTTTCTTGCTGTTTGCTTAAACTGATCTTTTTTCTATCTTTTTTTATGTGGTTTGGGTAAAAACGTTTAAGTGCAAAATAGTTTGTCATTCAACAATTCATGCACATGCTGTTTCATGCCTTTGATTATAATCTCCACAATGTAATATCACTTATCTCACTTCGTCCCTGCAGTCCCTGTTTTCATTGGTCCCTTTTCCCCCACCCCTTTTCTGCCTTCTAAACTGTCCCTGGGTGTTTTTTATGCTGCCTGTTTTTTTATCTCCATGCTTCATTATTCCAAGGATCTGGAAAGGTTCTGAATGTTATTGTGCACCTTACTGTTCTATTGTGTAGCTAAAAATTTCATCATGAGGGTCATTTCCGTTCCAGGACTGAAGGGTAGCGAAAGACTATAGTCACCAGGGTTTCACCGGACTCTGTCAGGCCCAGCCCAGTTAACACAAAACCTACTACATAAAAGGATGTTGTTCTTTCCCAGGAACTGGTCTCTCCTGATAGCATGTCTAGAGTACATGGGACAGACCTCACCACACTAGCTTCTAAGAAACATCCAGGCTTTACTTCTTCCATGACAGCTTGGTTTGTTCTTCTGACAGTCTACAGTAGTTGTAACATTCTTCTTCAGGATGATAAATAATGCAAATGCATCACTTCTTCTGTGGTCTTCCCTTATTCATTGTCTAGCTTAACATCTGCTGTGATAAAGACTATGGTGAATTGGGCCAGGTGCACCTTTATTCTCAAAGTGACGTCCCTTCACTGCAGCAATTTAAAGAGGTCTTGTACAGCAGCTTGGCACAATATAATAAGTGCATTGCTTGATTTTTTGACTGCTGTTCCCAAGAGTGGTTATTATCTACCCAAGTACAATGAAATCCTTTACAACTCCAGTCTCTTCCATTTATCACAGAGAATTTGGGTTTACCTACTGGAGAAATTTGGTTTTCCTTACTTTGAATAGTAATCCATCCTGAAAGTTGTAACCTTTCATCGTGATCAGTGCTTCAAGTCCTCTTCACTTCCAACAAGAAAAGTTGTGTTGTTTACATATTGTAGAATGCAATTGAGCTTACCTCTAATCTTGAGCACATTCTTCTTCCTATAGGTCTGCTTCTGGGATAATTTGCCCAGCATGCAACTTGAACAGGCATGGTGAAAGGATAAAGCCCTGACACATCTTTCCTGATTTTAAACTCCTCATTCATAAACAGGTTCAACCTGAGCACACGAATGTTCAGGAATTCACATTCCTATCAAAAGTGGCCATAGTTTCTTAATGATCCACACAGTCAAATTCCTTTGCATAATCAATAAAAAAACAAGTAAATATCTTTCTGATATCCTCTGTTTTTAGCCAAGATCCATGTGATGTCAGCAGTGATGTCCTCTGTTCCACATCTTCTTCTGAATTCTACTTGATTTTATGGCAGCTCCTTGTGGATGTTCTCCTGCAACATTTTTGAATTATAGTGCGTGAAATTCTACTTGAATGCCATATTTGTTGTCCTATTAATGATATTGTTCAATAACTTCCACATGCTACAGGGTTGCTTTTCTTAAAATGGAAACAAATATGAATCACTTCCATTTGATTGATCGGGTAGCTATATTCCAAGTTTCTTGGGATAAATTGTTTCATAGGCAGCCCCTGGCTTTGCTTTGGCTAATAATATGGAGCTTTTCCCTCATCTCTTCCCACAGTTGTAGATATTTTGATTTCTGTGTATCCCATGTTGTGAGAGCTACAAGTAGAGTCACTGTTTATTGTGTTGAAAACAGGGACATTCAATGTCACTGGGCTTGCAAAATACTGTACTGTGATGCCCAGCTGAATTTCTATCACCAAAGCCAAATTTTCTATATGTCCCTAACCTTTTCATTTCAATCACCAGCAATTATCAATGCATCTAGATGGTAAGTTTGATCAATTCACATGAAAGAACTTGGTAGAATCCTTCAATTTTTTTTTATCCTTGGCTTTTTTTTTATCCTTGGCTTTAGCCATTTGAATAAGAATTATATTACTGATCTCCTTTGTAGTCATATAGATATTATCATATCACAGACTGCATTGTATTTAAAGACAAATCTTTTTTTCCTGCCCCCTAAAGACAAATATTAAGATGTTCTTTTTGATAATGAATGCCACACCATTCCTCTTCTATCTGTCATTCCCAGAAGAGTAAACTATGATTCAAAATGGCTAACATCTGTCCATTTCGGCTCAATAATCTCTGGGATGTCAAACTCTTTCTGTTCCATTCCATTTTTGATGATTTCTAATTTTTCTCAATTCATATTTTGCATGTTCCACATTCTAAATTATTGGTTGTTTGCAGCTGTTTCTCCTCAGTTTGCGTCCTGCCCCATCAGCAAATGAAGGTCACAATATCTTTGCTCTTTCACATTATGAAGGTTCACTTGACATTGAGTACGCAGCTGTATGTTAAGCACCTTCCCACATGAGGTGCTCACCTTCTGACACCATATCAGATGATGATCTGCTACTATTCACAAACTGTTCATGGGCCAGGTTTTCAGAAGTTTTTCTCACTTTTACCTACTCTGTTTTCAGTTCGCTAGCTCCTCCGAAGCTTACCATCAGACATATGCTGCTATTTGAAAACTTAGTGGCGTAGCTCCTAATAACACAGAATGGCATGGAAACCACCCCAGTATGGTGACCTGTCAGACAAGTGAGGATAACCATGATTGGAGTTAGGGTTCACAGCACATGTTTGGGGGGAGCACATTTCAAGGTATGACATTTGTCTCAAAACACTACATTATTTGGAAAAGGGAAGCGAGGACAATTGTACAGTTTGAAGAATGCAGTTGATGCTACTGAACTGTACATGTGAAATTTTTTTTTGAATTGGTGTTTGTTTTCCTGTGTGTATTTTCAACAATAAAAAGTTTACTTACTGAAAATATGATGGATAGCATGACTACACATCAAATAGCAAAGCTAGAATTTAAAACACTCTCAAGTATTGGCGGGGACATTTAGCAACTGTAATTCTAGTATATTGCTAGAGCAGGTGGAAAATGATGGCATCATTCTGACAAACTTTTTGACAGATACATGTAAAGGTTATATTCACACAGGAAAACCAGTTCTATATATTTACCCATGTTGCATTGGGCAAATCTGTTGCACATGACCTCTTTAAAGTGTTGAAAAACAGAGAAGTCACTTTGAGGATTAAGTGTTGAGACCCAACCCATGGTATTTTCAATAACCACATATGCATGTGAAATTGGATATTGAATAAGGAAGACAGCAGGAGAATTAATGCATTTAAAGCATATTGGTGAAGAATATTGAAAGTACCATGGACTGGCCAAAGAACAAACAAATCCGTCTTGGAAGAAGTATAGCTAGTATGCTTAAGTATGCTTCTTAAGAGTCAAGACTGGTGAGATTTTATCTTCTGTATTTCGGACACATTATCAGGAAATACCAGTCCCTTAAAGTAGAGTGGGAGCAAAATAAGAGGAAGGTCCTCAAGAAGACAACTGGTCCACTGGCTGCAACAATGGGCTTGCTTAAAATAAGGAAGACTTGAAGCCTTTGCTGATGAAGATCAAGGATAGGAACCTTCAGAATGGATTATACTTAATGTAAAATAGACCAAAATCCTCACAATTAGCCCATTGGATAACATTGTGATTAATAGAGAATACATGGAAGTTTTCAAGGCTTTTGTCTTTCTTGGGTCCACAATCAATGCTCATGAAAGTATCAGCCAAGAGATCAAAAGTCTTGTCGCATTGGGTAAATCTACTATACAGGAACTCATTAGCGTATGGTACACCTGACCCAAGTCATGATATTTTCAGTTGCCTCATAGTAAAGTAACCAGATTTTAAGTGGCACACCATTGACTAGGAGGCGGGGGTGGGGGCTCTTGATTTAAAATTTGGTTCATATGGAACAACAAAATTTTCATAGAATGCAAAAATAGTATTGTAATATATTTATTTTAATTCTAAAACACCGCTGGACATTGTTAAATTGTTCAAAAGTGGGACGTCTGGTCACTTTACATATACATGCAAGAGTTGAACACTGTGTAAGGAATTTTGAAGAAGAATTGATGCATTTAAAAGGTGATGCTGGAGAAGAATATTGAAGTTACTGCAGACTACTAAAAGGACAAATAAATCTGCCTAGGAAAAAGTATGGCCAGAATGCTCCTTAGAGGTGAAGGTAGAGAGACGTCATTGCATGTGCTTTGCCCATGTGATCTGGAGAGACCAGTGCCTGGAGAAGGCGATCAGGTTTGGTAAAGTAGAGGAAAAATGAAAAAGAGGAAAGCCTTTGAGATGGATGCACACAATGGATATGGCTAACCGCAATGGGATGGCCAAGCACTGAGTCGTGTTTTCTTCTGTAGATGTGTGGGCTTGATTTCCTTGTACAGTCCAGATTCCACCAAATCAAAAAGACTCACTACCCTCAAGTCAATGCTGAGGCAGAGTTACCCTATAAGACAGGGTAGAACTTCCCCTATGGGTCTGCAAGACTGTAACTTGACAGGAGTTGAAAACCCGGTCTTTTGCCTGCAGCCCAGCTCATGGTTTTGACCTGTTGAACAGGCAGTTAGCAGCCCAACTCATAACTACTATGAGTCTATAGACCACCAATTCAGAGCCCTCTTGGATATCTCAAAGTGCCTCCACGTCTTTGAGATAGTTATGATTAATTGTGCCAATCTGATGAATAAACACATGTGGGATTATTTGAAGTGTGGAGAGAATAAATAACTCCCTGAGTCTCACCTTTCTAGTCCTCAGGTCTCTTGCTCTGATGATCAGACAAGTGTGTGGTTGCTTTCACTTGTTCTCTGCCTCAATTTGCAAGCTGTATTACCTGTGAGGCACCTAACCCATGGACTATGTCGCTGTAGTTTGAGTTTCTTTCAAGACCTGCTTCACCATGGTACTGGAGTATACATTACCTGAACTGGGGACTGTCAGACCCTGTCCTCTGACTGACTGCTGGTGACCTGCCTTGCTGTTTACTGCCTGTGGCTAGATAACCTGGATTTCTCTACAGAGAACTATCTGACAGCACTCAAGACTGAAAGGACTGCCAATGTATTAGCTGTCTCATGGAAGTGAGTTGCAATAAGCCATTTGTACTGCTCTAAAAACTAATTAACTGTCTATTTCCTATGATACATATATACATTCATTAGTGTTCTAGATTTTTTTTCTCTCTGGAGAACCTGTCTAATATAATCTCCAATACTTTTTTTTTTACCCTAACCCTAACCCTAAATAATCTCCAATATTATACCCATTTTCTTCACAACCAAATTTGTTTTCAGGGAATGGTTTACTAGTCAGCTTCACAAATAAAAGCACCCTTTCCTTTCCCTCATATTCTACATTCAATCCAACAATATCAAGTTTATTTACCACTGTTCTTTAAATCCTTTTCCTTCTTTCATCACTCTTCTTAACCAAGGCTCCATAACCTATAGTACTGATAAAGCCTCAGAACCAGCTGTCCACACAGTCTAATAAAATGTCTACAATGTAGCCAGAACGATGCCCAGAAACATAAATTAGTGACACTATCACCATAAAACCCAAACTCAAACCTGTTTTTATCTAGGAGCTTATCTTACAATGTACTATTTGTCTATAAGGTGGTTGTAGTAGTTATATAATCTGTTGTCAATTTGAGAATCTAAGAGTTAAGGGTGGGGGTTGGTTAACCTGTCAATCAGGTTGCAACTTGATGACCTCATTTGGAGGCACTAAGGAGATAAATCACTCACTGGAAGGAGAACACACACTCACTCCCTCCAAGACATTCCTGTTGAGAAGACATATGGAGTTCTATTCTACAACCCTGGAGCTGAAGAAGCCACGTGGAGACACCTGCCAGAGCTGAGATGCATCCACTACCAATGGATCCACAAGACTTTTCACCCACTGGCCTGTCAGATATTCCTGCATGCAGCATCATGCGTGTGTTTCATGAGTCTGACAAGGAACTTATAAATGGATATCAGGCATATGGGCTAATAATGGACTTATGGGCTTGATCTGGGCTGGACTGAAATGTTTTCTCAGTATTCTATTGCTCTTGTATATAAAGTTCTTTCTTACACACATATAAGTGCCTATGCATTTGTGTCTCTAGTCTACCCAGACTAAAACAGTGGTCTTGGCTGTCATCTTTATGAAAGCAGAGTTCCAGGACTTACTTCCACAATACTACCAACCTGTAGGTTAATAGTTGCACTTAAACTGCATGCATCGTCTAATTAAATTCAAAACCCATAGCAGGATCTCTGAGATTCTGCATGGCCTGTCTCCCTCCCTCACTTCCACTTACCTCCAATTCCAACCATCATATACCCTCATTTCTATCAGAACCCCAGCTAGAATAGTTCTTTTTTTCAATCAATAAAAATAATTCTCAAAATGCCAGACATTTGTTCTAAGCTCAGAATTGGCTTAATTACAAACTTTGCTTAATGACTCATTGTAATCATTGGCCATGCATTGCATGGCTTATTTGTTCACTCATTATTTTAGAAAACAATTTTTAAACATGTGGCTGATAGCCAAAAGGTAGATGATCCAAACTCTTTCATGGCCCTGCAGATCCAAAGACCTTCCAATATATTGTAGAAATTATAGCCTAAGAAATCTTATGGGGGCAGTTCTACTCTGTCCTGTAGAGATGCTGTAATTCTCCATCGATTCAACCACACACACCACAACACAGTAAGCACTCACAAACCCATCAGCCAATAAGGATCTTGACAAGAATCCATATCCAACGATAAGATCCACTGACGTCTTTCCTTCTGGTTCACAAGACCAGGTTACTATCTTCCTGAATCTTGTGTCCATCATTCCTTTGTCTTGCTGCTTATAGAGTTTAATTACATATATATAAATTCTTATAAGCAATTTTGGATGCTTATAACTTGATGAAAATAAAATGGGTTTATACAATATGCAGTATTTTTGGACTTGCTATTTTAGTTAATAATACATTGCTAATGGCTGGTGCACTTGAATTATGGTGCTGGCAAAAAAATATTGAAAGTACCATAGACTGCTCAAAACACAAACAAATCTATCTTGGAAGAAGTATGGTCAAAGCGCTCCTTAGAGGCAAGGATAGTAAGATTTTGACTCACATATTTTAGACCTGCTATCAGGAGAGCCCAGTCTCTGGAGCATGACACCATGCTTGGTAAAGCAGAGAGGGAGTTAAAAAGAAAAAGACTCTTGATAAAATCAGTAGACTGAGCAGCTGCAACAATGGGCTCAAACACAAGAACAATTGTGAAGGTAGTGCAGGAGCTTGCAGTGTTATCTTCTGATGTGCAGAGAGTTTCTGTGGTTGGAAACAACTCAATGGCACAAGGTCATTCATATTGCCTCATGTCATTTTACCTGTTTTGACTAATGTACAATATTCCATTAAATGAATACACCCATCTCTTATTTATTTACTCCCCTTCTGATCATAGAGTTGCTCTTTGTTGTGGGGCTTTTTTTTTCTACTAGAAACTACTGCTATGAACAACCTTAGACATAGCCACAATGTACTCTTCGGTACGCAACCTAGGGTAGATGAATGTATGCCATTGGGGGGAAATGTCAAGCTAATGACTTTTTTTTGGGGGGGGGGGCATCACTACCTCTGGTGGTCATGGGCACTACCCAGTGCTGCTCCTGAGGGCCACCGCTGGATTTGAACCACCAAGCCCATGGGCCGCAGTCTCGCACTCAACCACTTACACCACCGGGGCTCAGCCCGCTAATTTCACATTCACATTAGCAGTGTATTACAGATCCCGCAGTTCAGCAACACTTAGTGTAGATGGCCTTTCCATCACTGCCAGTCTACCCCACTGTAATTTTGATTTGCAGTTCCTTAATGACTACTTACAAAGAGCATGACTATCTATGCTTATTGACAAATATTTTTGTCCCTATGATGTGTTAGATCATGATAGCTCCCTGTTTTTCTATGAGGATATTTATGCTTTTCTAATTGAGTTGTAAAAGATCTTTACATATTCTTGATCATGCTTACTCTTTTATTTATTTATTTGATTGTGTTTACTCTTTTTGGCTATTAGAAATATGTTCTCTAGAAGTTCTCTTAGCTTTGTGTGAGGTTCTACCTGACTGGCATGCTTTTCTTTCTCCTCTTCATTCGTATCCTCTTATTTATCCTTTAGAGTTCAGCTTAACTATTTCTTCCCAAGAGAAGTGTTCTTGGGTTCGACCAAACCCCATTACTGTATGCTGTCACACACCAACAATTCTAATGGAGCAGTGGTAGCAATGGTAGAATGCTCTTTCTCCTTGCAGGTTAACCAGGTCCTAACCGGGTCCAGTCCCTTTTGTATTGTCATCACCCATGTCAGTGGAGTCTTGTGTGCTGCAATGATGCCAAACAGTTTTTAGCAGAACTTCTAGACTAAGATGAAAGACTAGGACAAAAGACCTGCTTATCCTCTTCTGAAAAAATCAGCCCAGGAAAAGCCTATGTGTCATAAAGTTCCAATCAGTGATCAACCATGGATATGGCATTTTGTCCCTTTGTTCATGGAGTCACCATGAGTCGAAGGGACAACTCAACCATCACCAAAAACAACAACAGCAAGGTGTATATGTGCCTTTTGTTTCTTTATTCAATGTACACTCCATGAAAGCACAAATTTATTTATTTAGGTTTACAGTATGCCTATAATGCCTAGTATATGATAGGACTTTAGTAAATGTTGTTAAATGAGCAAGGAAATGCTTACTTTCCATACCTGTTCTTTTTCATCTATTCAAAGTGTAGGTCCCTTACACCTCCATCTTTTATTCACCATATTGATTCATACCTCTTCTTGCATCCTTCTTTCATCCTAATTTTCCTTAGGTACTGCAGACCCAAAGGAGAAATTAATGAAATTTTCATTTCAGGGGAGGAAATAGTAAGGTGTAAAGAGAGCAGATCTGAAAGACATAAAAGACAACCCAGAGGTTTGGTATTCATCTACAGTAGAATGAGCAGGGCAGAGGTGGTGTTCATTATTTCTCTATCTTATTAGCACAATAAGGAATTCAAGAAATTTTCTCAACAATACAAGCTACATATGAAAAATCAACAGCCAACATGGTAGTTGATGGCAAAAAGATGAAAACAATGCCACTGAAAAAGGGGACCAGACAATGATGCCCCTTCTCCTCGCTTTAATTCAACATTACACTGGAAGTCCTAGCTAACAACATAAGGCAAAGGAAAGACATCAAAGGTATTCATCTGGGGAAAGAAGAGGTGAAACTACCATTATTCACAATGATATGATTTTATGTATGGAAAACCCCAAAATCTCTACAAGAGCAGTGCTAGAAAGGATTGAGGATTGTGGCAGAGTGGCAAGATACAAGATCCACAAATAGAAGTCTATCAGACTTCTATGTACATCAGAAGAGACCAAAGGAGATCAAAAAGGTAGTACCCTTCACAATAGCAAAGCACAAATTGAGTGACCTCCACAAATGAAAGAATATCCAATGCTCATGGATCGGAAAACTTAATATAGTAAAGATGTCAGTCCTGCCCAAGGCATTATATAAGTTTAATGCTATTCCCGAAACAAATACCAACATCTTTCTTCAAAAAACTATCAAGTTCATATGAAAAGACAAGAAGCCCAGAATTATCTGAGAACTCCCAAGAAGAAGGACAAAGTTAGAGGGCTTACTTTACAAAGCTTTAACACCTATTATACAGCCACAGTGGTCAAAATAGCATGGTATGGTATAATGACAGCTATTCAGACCAATGGAAATGTCCAGAAAGCCCAGAAATGAAGTCATCAGCATATAGACAACTGATTTTTTTAATATTTCAGGGTCCAAAAAATATCAAATAGGAAGTGGATGCTCTCTTCAACAAGTGGTGATGGAAAAAATGTATACCTACCCATAGAAAAGTGAAGCAAGACCCATACTTGGTGTATCACAGACTTCAAGGTAAAACCCCAAACTATTAGGCCCATTAATGAGGTTAATTGGGATAAGCCAAAGAACCTTGATGCAGAGAATCGATAGGCTATTAGAAATAGGGAAGGACACAAACACAGAGGAAGCACGGATTGACAAATGGGTTATACTAAAGATAAAACACCGGTGTACATTGAAAGAATTTGCCAAGAGAGTAATAAGAGAGTCCAGAGACTGGGGCAAATCTTCAGCAATGACACATTAGACAAAGGCCTTATGATTAAGATTTATAATACTCTATTAGCCTACAATAAGAAAAAACAAATATCCCATTGAGGAGATGGGAAATGGACCTGAACAGAAATTTCACAAGAAATCACAAGAATGGCCAATAAACATATAAGAAAAGGTTCCTGAGATCATTGACCATAAGTGAAATTCAAATTAAAACATTTACAAGATATCACCTAACACCCTCAAAGATAGCCCAAATCAAAGGGAAAAAAAATCAGAAAGCAACAAATATTGGAGAGAACGGGCAGAAGCACTTATCCACTGCGGTTGATCTGCAGATACTGGTGGACAGTGCAACCACTGTGAAAATCGATCTGGCAATACCTAAAACAAATGGAACTCATGCTGTCATATAACCCAGAAATCTCCCTGGTAGGCATAAACCCAGAAAAGATAGGAAACAGATCAGAGCCAAACATCAGTGCTCCAATAGTCATCACGGACTATTATCATTATCACAAAGAGTTGGAAACAACCTAAATTTCCATCAGCTGACAAGGTGGTTAAAAACTCTGATACATACATACATACATCCCTAAAAATCAGTGATAAATGTATGTAGCACAGCATATGAAAGAGTTGGAAGAAATTATAGGAAACGAAGTAAGCCAAGCACAAAAGGACAAGTACTACATGAGTCTACTGAGGTAAGTTTAGAAAGCAAAAGGGGCATAGAGGAAAAGCCACTAAATGTATAAATTCCCAGGGTGAGTCCCTGGCATTCTGGCAGGGTTTAGACCTAACCCAGAGATACATACAGCAACCAACTGAAAAGGAGGGCAAAAGAAAGAAAAGAGAAGAGAAGAGGATGTGGATAGTAGGTGAATGGAACACAAACTCACCCACAGGGAGGGTATTGTTTGTCTCCAGAATAAAGGGAGAGAGGGACCAGACTTCAACCTGGTGTGCCAAACCTTAAGAGCAACATAACAGCATGAAACAGAAAACTAACAAAGAGGCCTGCAGGGCCAGCCCCAATCCCAACTAAGCTGACCCTCTCCCCCAGAAGACTGCTCTACAGAGGATAGCACTGAAGATACAGCCCAAGGCAAGTGTGCCATGGGCAGGCCTATGTGCCAAGACCACATGGGAACAAACTAAGGAGGAGAGAGAGAGAACCACATCTGGTCCATCAAACCCTAAGGATGACAATCCTTCTTGGAGCAGCCAAGGTATGGAAAGGACAAGTCCCACCATGAGACACAACATCCTCTTACTGACCCACAGTGCTGCAGGGAACAGCTCTTACACACACACACACACACACACACACACACACACACACTGGGGTGAAACACAAAGGGAACACAACAGAAGAGCAAGGGGAGCAAAGCAATGCAGTCCCCGAGGAATCATAGAAATAGACGTCAGCTTCAGAGAGCAGGGCTTAACACCTCATCAGACTCAATAGTAAAACATATGTAAGAGTCAGCAGACAGACCTTTTCTTTTCTTCTTTCTCTTTCTTTTTCATATCTAGGTATACAAGATTGGCAAGATAAACATTCCTGAGGAGAAAACAGTGGGACTGATAGTTCGGGGGGGGGGGTAGAAAGAGAAGGGGGAGCCAACAAACCTAGGGACAAGGGAACAGCAAGAGATCTAAAATCCATGTTGAGGAAGGTGTAGAAAATCTGGTGGGTTTGAGCAAGTGAATCCGAGAGAAATTACTGCAGGAGAATGAAGGTCAAACAGGATAGTGGGAAAGGGGGGCCCTAAAAGAAATAGAGTAAAGAACTAGGAGGCAAAAGATATTTAGAGAGGTATAAACATAGGCATATAGATACATAAATATTTAATATAATGATAGGGATAAAGGTCTATGTACATATACTTGTATGTTAAGTATCAGGGTAGCAGACAGACATGGAGCCTCTACTCAAGTCCTCTCTCATTGCAAGAACACTTTGTTCTAATAGCCTGTGGTGCTCACCTTCAGACACAATCCCTGAAGTCAGAATCAGTGCATGAGCAAAAGTGGTGAAGAAAGCTGATGGTACCCAACTATTCGATGATATAGTGTCTGGGGACTTAAAGGCTTGATGCTAAATGAGCAGCCATCTAGCGGGGAAGTAACTAAGTTCACATGGAAGAAGCACACTAGGCTGTGTGATCATGAGGTTAAATGGGATCAGGAATCAACTTCAGAAGATCCGAAACAATCAATCATACTGATGTGAATAAGGGTGATTGGAGGGGATAGCCAAAGCCCATCTGGACTTTGGACATCTGGACACAACTGGACATTCCCACATAGAAGGGTCACAAGGAAGGGACAAGCTAGTCAGATGCATGATAGCACCAATAAAACAAACAACGTTCCTCTAGTTCAGCAGTTCTCAATCCTTCCACAGGGGTTGCGTGATTCATAACAGCAGCAAAATTATAGTTATGAAGTAGCAACAAGAGTAATTTTACGTTTGGGGGTTCCCCACAACATGAGGAACTGTACTAAAGGGTGGCAACATTAGGAAGGTTGAGAATCACTGCTCTAGTTCTTTACTGTTCCTCTCGCTGTCCAACCCCCAGCCCTGTGACTATCAGGACTCCAATTCTACCTTACAAATCCTGATAGATCGAAGCGTGTACACTGGTACAGATAAGAGCTCTCAGCACAGGAAATCCAAGATAGATAAACCCTTCAGGAACAATAATGGGAGTAGCATCACCATGAGGGTACGGGAGAAAGGGGGAAGCAATCGCAGTCTTAGACATATAATCCCCCTCCCACTACCAGGGGGATGAACAATGGGTGAAGGGAGACAGGGGATGGTGTAAGATATGAAAATAATCATTCATAATTTACCAAGAGGTCACAGCATGGAAGTGTGGGGGAGAGAGAGGAAAATGAGGAGCTGATACCAAGGACTCAATAGAAAGAAAATGTTTTGAAAAGAAAGATGGCAACATGTGTACAAATATGCTTGATATGAGTGATGTATGGATTGCTATAAGAGCTGTCAGAGCCCCCAGTGGAATGACTGAGAAAAAAAGAAGAAAGCCTTCCCTTGGAAAGCTCTGGGCTTTTTTCTGCAGCAAAAAATAAAAAAATACTATGGAGGCACAAACCCTCCTGCAGAGCGATTGAGATTGTGAGTTAGATGTGGGCTTCCGGAAGGAGAGAGGAGGGGACCGTGCATGCACCTGTTGCTCCGCTTCAGTAGAGGCACAAGCGCTCCTTTCCAATGGGCCCTTGGGAAATCCTGACCACTGCACCAGACATTCAGCATTGGCTCTGCCTTCCAGAGCCTTCACCATGGGCATCATCTGTCATGGAGACCCCTAAGGCTATCCTCCATCGGTCACCCCTCCTTCGCCTCCAGCTCAGTCCTGAATAAGGCCATGAATCCAGAGGCTTCCAAGGTCGACTCTGATGCGGACAGCCCTTCCTGGGTTCTTCTTTCTGTCTACCGGATCCTCTGGAGGACGGGACCGGCCCTGGGAGCTGCGGCTGGGTCAACCGCGGTAGAGCTCCCAGCACAGCAGGTGAGAGCGAGGCTTGAGGCATTCTGCCCGGTTCTCCTTCATTGGGTCGGTAAATACTCTGGCCATCGTGCAGTATTATTTCCCCCTTTAGGGCGATGCGCTTATTTGGGTTGGGGTTACGGTTGCTTTGTTTATCTTGTAATCACTGCAGCAAGAGGGATGCACCTGTTCCACGGGCCCATTAGACACCAAATGGCTCCTCTCCTGAGCAGAGGCTTGTCGGAAACGCAGCCTTTGGCAACCACACCGCACGCCGCAGTCGGTGGCAGTGAGCGCGGCCGCAAAGACGGAGCTGCAGGCTGGAGCAGTGACACTAAGTGGTGTGGGGGTGGGAGAGGAAGGCCCCCGTGGTGCCTGCAATGAGGTTGAGACTGCGAGAGAAAAATAACTTGCTCATGACCGACCCCGTACTGCCAATTCCTCGTGAAGCCAGAGTGATGAGCGCAGAAACCAGGTCTGGCTGGCTCCAAGCCCATGTTCGCCGCAGACCTCGGTACTTCCTACAGAAGCTGACTTTCCACGGTGCGGAAGGCCGAAGAAAAGGCCCCGTGGTCACGTCGGAAGGCTGTGTCCCCACAAACTAAGCTTCCTGGGTTCCTTGTCTCAGCACCACTAAAAAGGCCCATCGGAAGATGAAGGGCAGGGACCAGTGAGGAGAGAGCACAAACCTAGGGGCCAGAAGGGCAAGAAGGTTGTGGCTGGTCCTCACCCAACCTCTGGACTTCCTGCAGGAGTGGTTCCATACTCCGTCAGCTTCTTCCTCCCTGTCTTGCCTCACACTATCAACTCGGAGAGCAACCTGACAGAGATGAAAGACATGGGATCCAAGGCCACCTCCTCCCCACATGCCCCAGGAAGGGTGACAGAGGAGCTGCTAGACCGATTCACACCGTCTTTGTTAGGAGCGTCGGAGTCACAGCCAGCAGAGAAGCCGCTCCTGGGCCCTAGTGACTTACTTTGTCATCTGCCGCCTCTTGTGCAGGTGTGCGTATTTTAGCTAGAGGAGCCCAGGCATGGAAATCGCTCTCCCCGTGCACATATATTATCAGTATTTTTTAACATGTCGCTTTCCAAGCAGGTAATGCATTTACAGAGACAGTGATCTTTCATCGGGAGATTACAATGATTTGTGTCCTCTGTCTAAATCCCAGCATAAATTTCAGAGCCAGCGAGGCATTGGCTTGTGGCAAGAGCTGCAATCTGAAATGTGGCAGGCAAGCTCTGCACACACCCCAGGCTGGCAGCCATTTGTCCTGATTAGGGAAAGGCTTTGAAACGCTTGCCTGTGCTTCACCTTCTCACTTGCTTTCTTTGTGTAAAATTGTTCTCCCAGCAGTCCCCTCTGCGGCTGGGTTCAAGCCTCAAGTTTATTTGCTGGGCTGGTTCCAAGCAAATCAACGGCCAGAATCCTGGTTTGCAGAAGCTCATGGTGGGGCCTAGGTCAAAGCTTCATTTCCTCATCAGTAAATGAAAAACTGTAATTTCCATTTCACCTGGCTAGTGGCAGGGGAGGGGTGACATTAAAATGAGGTGACATAAAGAAGAATTCCCACAGTGCCGAGGACGCTGCAGGAAAAGTCGATGCCATCCTCCCCAGCCCACCCCAAGAAGTCCCGACAAGCTGAAAGCCTAGTGCGTCCCTCCTGGGTGGTACAATCAGTTAGGCACTAGACTACTAACCAGCAGATGATGGGTTAAACCCACTCCAGGGACCTTTGGAAGAAAGACCTGATGATATCTTTCTGCAAGATCACAATGTTGACAACCCCAGGGGGCAGTTCTACTGTGGACACGTGGGGTGGCCATGAGTCCGAATCAACTTGCCAGCAACGGACTCTCTTAGGCTTAGAATGTGATTGGAACCTTGAATCAGCTGCTATTCTCTCCAGGGTTGCTCTGAAATGGCCCCACGTGTCTCTAAGCAAGATAGACATTGAGTCATATGGCCTTATTATTAAACACACGTATAACTGACACATGCCTTTAAGAACATCTCAATGTCAGGCCGAGAATGATAGAATCCCCCATCTCCTAAAACAACCACGTCTTCCCCTGTAAGTGAAAATGCTTTCTTGTCAGAGTCCTCTCTCAGTCATCACATGCCGTACCTCCATTGAAAAGTGGAAAAATCAAAGGGAAAGAGAGCAGAAGGGACTTACAGATGTTAGGGAGAAGAGACCCAGTGAAATGTGGTTTCCATTTTAAAAGTAAGTGCCTACAGAATAAGCATGCTGTCCACAACATTGAGCTGCCTGCCTGTGTGTCCTCCCACTTTCCCCAACCACAGTGTCTATGCACAGGTTAGACGCAAGGAACACTGCCCATCTTGTTCCTCATGGAGCACAACTGCACAGGAAGTCTCCTCTCGTGCATTTCCTTGTTTGGATTCATAACAGACTCTTGACAGTCACTCCACCCCCGCCCCCCAGCAATGAGCAGCCAATGAAAGAGAACGACCACAGGGTGTGGCGAGAGCAAAGGAAAGAGGAAGGACCCAGTTGATGACACCAAAAAGGACGGAAGACAGGGCTGTGAGTTACACTTACAAGTTACAGGCCAGGGTGGTCCTGTTGACATAACAGTGGAGAGAAACAAGACCGGACACTGAAATTCCAGCTCAGCTACTCTGCAACTGTGTCCATAATGACAGTCTTTGGGCCACCTGATGCCAGAAATTATCTTTGTTTCTGCTAACATCAAGCTCCGCAATTCAAAACCAGCAGCTTCTCTGCTGGAGAAAGATGGGGCTTTCTGTTCCAGTAAGATTTAGAGTCCCCAGAAACCCACTGAAGCAGTTCTATTCTGCCCTTTAAGGTCCCTATGAGTTAGAATTGACACAATGGCAGTTACTTTTGTTGATATACATATAGGGTGGGGGGTACACAGACACACACAAAATGGAAAAAAACATCTGCTGGGTGGAGCTAGCATACACAGTTTCCCCACCAAATGAGCATCTAGCAACTGGATCTGAGTTAGTGCACCCAGTGGCTATCACCAGGGAAGGTTCTCTCTGGTCACAGTGAATTTTTTTAAAAGCAATTTCACTCTCACCTCATTTGTTGTGATGGCCAATTTAAGAGAACAGCATGTGGCTATGAATTTTTGTTTCCTGTTTCAGAAAAATGTCACAGAAACTGTTGTGATGCTGAATACAGCTTACAAAGACAGCACTATGGGTAAGACACAAGTGGACACCTGTTTTTCTCCTTTCAAAAAAGGTGAAATGATGATTGATGGCAAACCTCGTTCTGGATATCCCTCAACTTCCCGAACAGACGAAATTGTTGACTCATAGTGCGTTTGGAGTTCATTCCACCAGGTCAGACTGTTAATCAAGCTTTTGAGTTAGAGGTTTTGAAAAGATGGCATAAGTGTGCAACAAAAAAGGCCTGATTTGTAGTATATGAAGGATTGATTTTGCCACCATGACAATGTACTGCTCATGCAGCCATCTCAGTTCACCAGTTTTTGGCAAAAAAGCATCATGCCTTTCTTGCCCCAACATGCCTTACTCACCAAACCTTGTGCCGTGCAACTTCTTTTTATTTCCACAAATACAGAGGAACCTGAAGGGACAGTGATTTAAGGACATAGAAAAAGTGAAGAAAAAACAAGGGAAGTGCTTTCAGTCATCTAAACAGATGAGTTTGAAAAATGTTTCCAAGAAAGGAATAGCAGATTTAATAAATGTATTTGATGCAATGGAGAGTATAAGATTGTTTTGATAAAAGTTAAAATACATAGCTTTGAGAAAAAAATTTCCATTCAGGGGAAGGTACTCCTCGTATATGTATACATATGCACTTTGAGCTTATATATATGTATATATATATATATATATATATATTTCCATTTGTCCACTAAATTTTTGAAGTCCCCATGTATATACTCAGTGACAGTATTTGCCCTTTCCCATAAATTCTGAAATTTGCCAAAATTTTTATCTACCAGAGTATAAAGACAAATCTTTTTTTTTTTTTGTGGGCATCACTGCCTCTGGTGGTCATGGGCGCTACCCAGCCACTGCTGGATTCGAACTGCCAAGCCCATGGGCTGCAGTTCTGCACTCAACCACTTACACCACCAGGGCTCAGCCCAAGACAAATCTTTATGGGAGGGTAAGTACTTCTTTTCAAAGAGTTTTCTTCAAACGGTCAAGTGGGAAGGAGCATAGTGAAGTGGAAGAAGGCTTAGGACCAGTTCTGCTACTGGTTGTTCTGAAACTGGCCAAGTCTCTTGAAGTTGAGATTTTAAAGCTGTCTGATATAATTGTTAAACACATTAGCTTTGGGAATGAACAGTCCTGGCCCAAGTTGCCTACTAGATGTGTGGCCTGGAACTCATTGCATAGCTTCACAAAGCTAACTCCTAAAGAGTCACACTGAAGATCACAGAAGTCATCTCTCATAGCCCAGAGGCGGAAACATCCTAATCTTCCATCTGCAGATAAAGGAATAAACGGAATCAACACCAAGTTGATTCCACTCATAGTCACATACATGGCTTCTGAGATTATATTTACCAGAGTAGACAGATTCATTTTCTCCCGGGGGGCAGGGGGACACACTCAAAAACTCAAATCACTGCCATCAAGCAGATTCCTGCGCCCCTGCTAGGCAGAGTAGCATTGCCCTTGTGGTTGTTGAGACTACTGAAACTTTACTGGAGCAGACAGCTGCTTTGTCTGCCCAAGGAGTACCTGGTGAGTTCAAACCGCTGACCTGGCGGCGAGCAGCCCAACACCAAACCCACAGTGCCACCAGGGTTCCTTAATGAAAGATGGCACCGCCATAAGAAAGAAATGAAATGTCTGTGCATGCCACAACATGAATGAACCTTGAAAATGTTACCTGAACTAGGTCAATCACCAAAGAACAACTACTGTAGGGTCGCACTTCCATGAAATATCTATCAGGCACAGGCAAATGTATTAGACATCAGAGGGGATAGGTAAAAGAGCTGTTGCCTAGGGGACACTGATGGTGGCAGAACGGTGTGGTGGTTACATAGTTTGATGTCAACTTGGAGATCTATAAAAGTATATGGGGTGGTATGCAATGTGTCAATCAGATTGCAGCCTGATGGTACCTGCTTGTGTGTGTGTGTGGAGGGGGGGGCGGTTCTGATAATGTGGGCACTGGGAACCTCCCCCCACTCTTTCTGCCTTCAACTTCCTGCTAGCTGATTGCTGCCAGAGCCCCGTGATGTATCCACCACCATTGAATCCACAAGACTCTGAGCCCACCAGCCTGTGCTATCACTGCACTCTGCATCATTGCTTGTGACTGTGTGAGTCTAAAGAGGGACGTATGGACTAGTATCGGACTTGTGGGCTGGAGCTGAGCTGGGTTGGGTTGTTTTCTTGATATATAATTCCTTCTTGTCTTAAAGTGCTTTCTTACACTTATATGAGTGTCACTGGATTTGTTTCTCTCGTCAACTCAGTCTAACACAAAGGGTTTGGAAAAGAACAGTGATGTGATGAAGGTTGTGCAACTTAAATGTAATCAATGTCATTGAGTTATACATGCAAAACCTCCTGAATTGGGAAATGGTTTATTGTATTCTTTTTTCAGAACCATGTCATTGAGAGTGAATAGAAACATCATATCATTTCTTAGTTTAATCACAACAAGCAATACTGTACAATTTCTACCACAATCAGTTTCAAAACTATTATCTTCCTTCTTAACCTCCATGATATCAGGTTCCCTTTATCCTCCTTCCCCCAATGTACCCCACCAAGAACCCTTTCTTCTACTTGTTTTCTCAATAGGTTCACATTATAATTTTTTCAAATATATTTTAAAATAAGTCTCTCCTCAGAGATTCTGGGAGAAGGAAGTGGTTTGATGTGTATGAAAGTACCTAGCACATCAGTTGGTATGTTAATCTGGGTAAACTAGAAAAACAAATCCACAGAAACATATCTATATTGCATTTCAACAATATATATATATAGTATCAATCTAAAAGTCCTCCTCAATCTCACAAAACACTTGCTATGATGCTGATTGCAGGAGAAAATCCAAATCAGTGAGTGTGTAAGCATCTTAGCACAGGCAGGGGTCTCCACATGACTACTCCAGCACCCAGGGCTACATCAGGTAGGTCCATGTGACTTCTCAGGAATATCTTACAGGAAGTGAGCCTTGCCAACTGAAGCAGGAAACTGGCTAAGGGAGCTGCACCCTGGTCCAACCATCAGAAAACAAGAGACTCGAGAACTAGAGAGGCGAGGCTCACAGAGACATTTCTCTCTTCACCATTCAATTAATCCCAAATCTATTTATTGCCCACGTTGGCACAATAACCCTTAATTATCTCTACTGATGTCCTGTCTTGGTGTAGCTTTATTGTAATGGGGAGAGAGAGGAGGAGGAAGGCAGAAGTAAGTTTGACAGCAGCTGGAGCAATTCATGGGACTGATGTACTCCACTGCCACTATGACCAGCATTCATCCTGGTTACTGTCACAGAAAAATACTCATCTCTCCATCTCTTCTCCTTGGTCCCAATCCTCTGTGGTCTGGCAGAGTCTCTCAAAGCAGCAATGCAGAGCCCTGTAACCACCTCACGGTCAGGAATCACAAGCAGTCAAGAGGCACGCACCCTCCTCTCCCCTTGTTCATGCATGGTCCCTTCAGTGCTGGCTCTGGCCAGGGACGGCACATCCCTTCCTCAGCTGTGTGGATTCACAAGCTAACCTTTCTTGGCCTTCAACTAATGGAAGCCGGCCCAGCTTCTCAAAATGTGACTTTGTCTTCCTGATGCTCTCTCAGGACACATCAGTGGAGTTGGAGGAGAGCCCAGCAAAAGGGAAAGATTGGAGAAAGGGAGCAGAGAAAGGTCACTGGACTAGAAAAAGGGTTCTGAGGAGTGTTGTCATTGACCCCCAGGCAGGTGCCAAGAAAAGTTCTCAAGGGCCTGGAGCCGGTGCCTGGTAAAAAGCAGAGCCTCAGAGTGTTGGCAGAATGGAGAGCAGAACTCCCAGGCCCAGAACCGCTGCTGGGATTTCCTCCAGTTGGAATCAGGATCCCCATCTCTATGGTATTCTATACTTACTTCTATTGCCATGCCCGAATTAGTGAAATCGCCATCCGTGTTGATTCTCCAGCCCTTGAGTCTTAAGGGCTGCGGGTATTCATCCAAGCTAGAGCTGAGTCTGCCCCAACTCATTGGGACCCTGTCCATGACAGATTGACAGATGGCCCTGTTCTGCACCATCCTCATGACCTGCTTCAGCCGGACATGATGAGGAGCATTGCCAGAGACTCCAGACAGGCTTCCTGTCAGGAGACCAGATCTCACTCACTGAACCAGCTCTGTCTCCACACATTGGTGTCTCGAATTATTCAATTCCTAGTGCCTGTAGCGTCCCTGTGAGCCAGAAGGATCTTAATGGCAGTGAGTTTGGTTTGGGAGTAAAACAGTGGCTGGAAATTCACAGGGAAATGGCCGAATAAAGATTTGCAACTTTGATGAAAGATAATATATACTCCAATTTCACACAGACTTTGGAATTCCCGGGTCTTTAATCCTGGGTGTAAATCATCCTGGAGGCTTTTCTATAAAAGCCGATGGATTGTATTGCCCAAGGTGGAAGCCAAAAACCTGAAGGTTTCAGGGCCTCTCATTTTGGATGGTAGAACCTTATGGACCCTGAACACACAACACCAAAAAAGGTCTCACAAGTGTCATTACCCAAAGCTGGGAGCCGAGCCCGAGATGGTCCCCTTGCCCAAACTGTGGGTTTATCCCCAGAAACATTCTAAAGGCAACCCTGGTATTTACTTTTGACCATTGCTCAACTTATAGCAAGAAATCCCCAGAATGTGACGCTTGAAAACTTGGAAATAATTAGTAGTGGTGTCAGAGAATCTCAGCTTTGGAGGGACTTCAAAAATCCCCACCAACCTTTTCCCCCTTCGTGGCCACCTGTACCCACTGGTTCCTAGAAAGGAAAGCTCAGCTCAGGTAGTGGGTCAACTGCAGTTGGTCTCTGCTGCTTTTGGCCCAGAAACATTCAGTTCATTAAACCCAGACTAACCCCCGACACACCTAATCACGTGAGAGTGGCTAGGCTGCAACTTGGTCAAAGGAGACTGACATCATTTCTTCTCTAATGTCACAAGCACACATAGGACATTAGCAAAGGGACCGACCCCCTGTTGGAGTCGATTCCGACTCATAGCAGCTTGATAGCACTGACGAGAACGACCCCATGGGGTTGCCAAGGCCCTAACTCTTGCCCAGGGAGGCAGCCTCAGCTTTCTCGTGCCAAGTAAGAGGCTGGTGAAGTACAACCGCTGGCCTTTCAGTTAGCAGCCAGCTGCTCTAACCACTGCCCCACCAGGGCTCCTAGAGTTGAGTGACCCTCCTCCTCAAGCCACCAGTGTTCAGCAAGAGCTCAAATAGGGGCTTGATCTAAAAGGCATGCAGGCACCTTCCCTGGGCTCAGGAGTCCAAGGGAGGGCAGGGGAGGTGTGGAGGTGAAGTATTGTTTCACAACAGCTTAGAATTAAACACCCAGCCCACGTATTCCTCTCTTCCTTCTACCACACCTTTCCAAAGGGATGCCTGGATCAGTATCTGCTCCAACCCGGGCCGGCAAAGTGGACAACCAGGCAGGGAACACTCAGTAAACAGTATTATTAACCCATAGGCTGGCGATAAATCAGGGCAGGAAGGTGACCTCAGCAGGCTGGAGTAATCCTGCATGTCAACATGAATTTATGAGGCCAATTTTATTGGCCTGCATGACCCAGGCTCCTTGGAGACGTCTCAGCACATCCAACCCACTTCATTTCTGAGCTGTGTACAGTGTCAGCCATGAGGCCAAGCTGGACCTGACCACGTCCTCTGAGAGGATGTCTACACACTGGGGAAGAAGTGGGTCTGTCCATCCTGACAGACACATCCCAAGAAGAAGCTGTCAGACCATTCCGCTTGCCCTGGGTTCTCATTCTGACTCTTCCCTCAAAGCCATGCAGCTCTTAGCACCAAAGGCCCTTCCCACCTTGGGGCCTCTGTTCCCCCATCACATACTGACAATGTGGAGCCTGCGGTGTTTCTTCCTGGGGTTGCTCGCAGAATTCATTGCCAGCAGGTCAAATCTGCTCCTTGTAGGATAGTTAGCATTTCTGGCCCCAATTATGGGTTGGCATCGACTCCATGGCGGGGGAGTTTTGTTTTGCTTTTGTTTTGTCTTGTTTGTTTGACCCCAATGCCTCTACTTCAGTAGAGGAGCACCTTGACCCAGCCATTAAATCAGCCCGACATGTCCCCATGCATTTTCCAATGCGGTTGTTATTATTAGATTTTGTCAAGCTGATTCTGACTCTGAGGATCCCATGTGACAGAGGAGAGATGCCTCCTCATGTTTCCTTGATTGAAATCTTTACAGGAGCCCATTGTCAGGTCTCGTCTCTTTCGGAGCCATGGAACGGGTTTGAACTGCCAACCTTTCAGTTAGCTGCTGTGGTGGCACACATTGCCAGCGTGCCACCAACGTCCGTCCTGAGGCAGAGACATCTCAAGAGGGTCTGAGAAGAGGACGAATCCCCCTCCACTTCCCACCCTGAGAGCAGAAACCCCAAGGCTCTGTGAGTGGCACCTAGGGGGGCCCCAGGACCCACCAGCAGCTGTCCCATTGAGAAGAGGCAGTGGGAATGGGAAAAGTTCTCAGAGGAGGGGACCTGCTACATACCTGGCCTTCACCTGCTCTCTGTGGGCTCCCAAGGCTGGGTGGAAGGCATCTAAGTCTATTTGACTGTCCCTGTCATCGTAAGGTTTACGGATGGTTAATTTATTCTTTATAGCACAGTCATTGATGGCTGTTAAATCACAAATGAGAGCCAATAAAGGGTGAATTGCAGCTGAAATTACACTGTTTATATGACAGCAGAGTGCCGGCTAAAAGATTCATATGCTGCTGATGAAGTATGTTATAAATTTTAATTACCATAGTTTGTACAAATGACATGTTTGAAATGCTATTGAGTAATGTGACCCTGATAATGAAACTATAAAATAAATCATTAACTTTCTGAATGAGCTTTTTTATTTCAGTGCTGCACAGAGTAAACTTTTCCGTTTATTCCAGAACAGCCTTTTTGTGTTCCCACCCTCCCCCTGACCCAACCTCTTCCTCTCTGCACAGGTTAGGGTCAGGGAGCAGCAGGAAGTCAGGTGAGAGCCTGTAGGGGCAGCTCAGACCCCAGCAGATGAGACTCGTGGGCAGGTGTTCTAGATATGCACCTTACTTAAGTCCTGTGACATCTTCTGGAGACCAGCCCCTGCTGCCCCTAGCCAGCTGGATGTGGAGGCTACAAGAACTCAGCAGAAACAGCTATGGCTCCACCCCAGTTGTGTCAGACTCTGAGTGAGAGTCGGTCTGCATGCTGAGTGAGAGAATCACAAGGACTGTGAGCCCATTTTCCTGGCCCAACGCCCAGCCAAGGAGTTCAGGCAAGACAAACCAAGCAGATACTTAGTGCATTTGCTCATTTGTAAAGCATCCCCATGGGCAATGCCCTAGTTCAGCCTGTTCATGAATTATCCACTTAGAACAACACCCCCAGCACAAGTTTCAGAGGTAAAACCTTTTTTTCTCTTTTTCCCCAGAAAGGAACCTGAAACTCCAGAAGGAAAAAAAGAAATCTAGAATATGGAGCCCCACCAAAAGTCATTTAGAAAAACAACTTCAGACTCCAGGAGTCCCTGGGTCAAAGCTGGCCCCAATAAATATGGCCCCCTCATGTCTGTGAGCAGAAAACACAGATGGGTTCTCCAGAAGCATGGGTGTGAGCATGTAAAGAGACCTTGGGGCAGAGAAAGGGTGACAGCGGAACTGCAGGAAAAGAGGTTAGACTTTCACAGGCACCCAAATCACATACTAAACCCATTGCCAGTGGATGGACGAATTGCCCCTCAGGGGAGACCCGGGTGTTACAAGATAGCACTGCTCCATAGGGCTTTCCTGGCTGTGATCTTTACAGAAGCAGATCACTGGGCCTTCCTTCTATGCCACCTCTGTGTGGGCTCAAAGTGCAGCCTTCAGTTAGTGGTCAAGCACCAAGTATCTGTGCCTCCCAGGGACCTCTCCCAGGGAGATGAGCATTTATCAATTCCAGAAGAAAACATGCAAACTTTCCAAAAAACCTCTGTGTGGGGATGTGTTTGCACCCTCCCCAGCATTATCTAGACCAGCCATCTCGCTTAGCACAGGAGGCCATGGAGGTCCAGTAGTAGAAGTAGAACTGAAGTTACAACTCTGACAGGCAGAGAAATGGAGGTGTGCGTCATTCACCATGGCTGTGGCATCACAGACTCCCTTCAGACAAGCTCTCACTGTGTTTGGATGTGGATGAGCCAACTCTGTCCTGGTGACATCAATGCAGGCAGAAGTCTCTCACTTCCTTTCTGGGGAAAAGTCACCCACAGGCAGCTCTTCCTCTGCAGACTGGCTGCTGGCAGGGAGACAGGGCTGGCTAACAACAGCTGCATTCTCATTTCCTCAACTGCCTCGGACAAAGTTTCTCTCAGGAGAATGCTGAGTGAGGACAAACTACAAGGGGCACACTGTGGGTACAGCCTCCAAAGAAACCCCCCAACTTAGCTTTGTGACTGGTGAAATGCTGCCACTGAGCCACCTCCCCCGTGCCCCTTGTGAGGAGAAGGGCACCTGCCGGGTGTCCCTATCAGAGAGGCGTCCATGGGAACCCTGCTGAGAAGTTTGTAGGAAATCACAGAGGTTGTGGGGAGTTGGAGCAGGAAAAAACCCAAATCCATTCATGAGACGATCCAGGCAACTTGAAATCTCACTGTCTTTGATCCTAAGAGGGAAATGCAGCACATTGTTTAAAGCTTACTGGCAGCATGATGCGTTAGTTCCCCCTCATTTTTAAAAGAATCCTCAATTTTTAGACCTCCCTAGAGAAGGGAGAATAGGTAAGAAACCCAGGGTTTACTCAGTGGTGGGATTCACAAAACTTAACAACCGATTCACTGCACTGATACCTGTATAAGAAAATGATATAACAAAAGGTAATTTATTGTTTTGTACACTTAATACTTAGAGAACAATAATAGAGGTATACAACACTAGATTGTGTTATAAGAGGTTTTTATTTTGTTTTGTTTTGGGATATCACTGACCTCTGGTGGGAATAGGAGGCCCAGTCTTGCTCCTGGAGAGCTGCTGCTGGATTTGAACCACCAAGCCCGTGGGCCGCAGTCCTGCACTCAACCACTACGCCACTGGGGCTCATCCCATTATAAGAATTTAAAGACAGTAATGAAAATAGTAAATACTACTAGACAAAAAAGCAATAAAACTGCTATGTAAAATATTTGCATGTTGCCTCTTGATTGACATCCTCACGTGCAATATCCTCTGCTTTGATCTTAGCATGATGGGCTGTGTGGTTTATCTTTCAACAACTTTCCACTGTAGGAGTAGCATCCGATCCTTTAGCAGTAGACCAATAGTCATCATGCTTGATTTATTAGAAGCAGGAAACTCTTCTTCTCCAAATACATCATGTTAATCTTTGGGAAACCACTTCTGCTGCAATTGAACTTACAGCAATTATTCTGACAGTGTTTTTAGCTCTTTGAACACTTCTCCAGAATTGCATCATCACCCCTAATAGCGCATGGGAATTTGGGATGTCACACAAAACTGAAACTTATGACAGTGTGTCACCCTCTGGTTGTTGGACACTTTCCTCTTTATGTTAATTGTTTGTTTACTGATGTAACAGATGCAAGAAATCAAAATGTTGTATTTCATCAAAAGTATAATGAGTTTTATGAAATAAATTAATACATATTACAAGCATTGCTCCACCTAATTTTTTTGTATCTGTGGAAGGAGTAGACATTACTTTGGATGCTCTGGGCAGATGAATGTTTAAATAGAGTAAGGAGTGTCAATTTGTGATTCCTACCTTGAGTGGCTGTCGAGATGCCCACTGGTTCTCTCTAAAGTGTCATTTAGCAACCTGTTCACCAAACTCAACAACAAATTAGATCTTGAGTCTGCCAACCCTCTGTGAACTGGATGAGTCCCACCACTGGATTTACCCCTAAATAATCCTAGCGGGTGAGGTGTGGGGCTTCATTGAGTTGCTACTCATTCAAGTTGAGTGATGGGTACCCAGAGATTCATTCTCTCTCTGTGGCGGTCATGTGCTTATGTTAATTTCATGATTGAGATCTAGGGGCAGAGTCTAGCCTGTTAATCTGGAGATAGCCATTCAGTAGCCAATGAGGCCTCTGTGTGGGCATGGCTTTCTCCTGATACATCTGGGAAATCTTGCAATATTTCCCTTGTGAGATGAGAAGCTATCTCCTCAGTTTTGGGTAGTTAGTCTCAGAGATGATGAATCATGGACAAGACAAGATGGCAGCATCTGAGGAGCTAAAGGAGAAGCCACATGGCTTTTCCCTGATGGAGCCAGACCTCTGAAGCTGGAGAGGCCACAGGGAGACCCCTGCCAATGATGAGTTGCTTCTGCCACCACTGGATGCTGTTGATGCACCTTGAGCCCTGGGAGTGAGGAGCCATGGGGAGACCCCTGCCAGCACTGGGATTCTGCACCCACTGACCTGTGACTTTGTGAGTCGGAGGAGAAATTACAGATGGGTATTGGGCATATGGGCTAATATCAGATTAATGACTTTGAACTGGACTGGGTTGGGCTGCTTGCTCAGTGTTCCATTCCTTTGTATATAAACCATTCCCTTATATCCATATGCATGTCTATGAATTTGTTCTTCTAGTCTACACACACTCTCTGTCATAAAATTTTCATAATAAAGGAAATCATGAAAACCAAAATCCTCTTGGCCCTCAGATACTCTTTAAACCTGAAACTGAATCCACACTTGAAGATCATCTTTCCGTCAAACCATACAATGATACTTTGACCAATAACCCCAGGGAGGGACAAGTCTCCAGAACCATCAACCTCAGGAGACCAAAGGGGCAACATGTGCTCTAAAGCCTCTCTCAGAAGACAGGTGGGAGAGGAAAGAAGGTAACCCTGAAAGGAAGAGGGAGGGTTGCTGTCGCAGTCAAAGAATGGTCACCCATGTCACCAAACCAGATGGGGACAGAGTGCTGAATGGGAAAGTCTTGGGTTCTTCAAACTTTCACCCAAACCACAAGAAAAACAAAAATATAAAAAGAAAAAAATATATCAGTACCTGCCCTAGTCCTCAAAGTTCACAACAATGTCTTTGCCATACATTCTCAGCAATGCCAGGCTGGAAGAAAAATCAGAATATCTGCCTCCTGGGACACATCTCCAGGGGTATGCAGGAGCATAGGAACACATCCCCTTCCATTGTTGGAGGCCCACCAGCCTACAGCAGGAGGGGCCCCGCCCAGCTCATGGAAGAGGTGAGTCCCTAAAGCCAAGTGACTCCCCTCACAGCTGCCTGGAACATAGCTTGGTCAGAAGCAGTAGAGCAGACACCCATTAACTTGCGTGTGTCCCTTCCTTTCTCAGCCCCTTGGCTCCCTCATTTATAACATAAAGATGAGCATCTCAATTCACCTACCTCAAAGATACACATTCCGATTTAAAAAAACCTCAAGCTTGAGGACCTCCAGTCGATTCAAACTTACTGCATCCCCACGTGCTACTGAATAGCACCACTCCATAGGACTTCCTTAGATCTGATCTTTATGAAAGACCACCAGGTCTTTCTGTCATGGTGCCTCTCAGTAAGTTGAAATCCCCCCCCCCACCCTTGACCAATAAATCCCAAAGTCACTGCCATTGAGTCAGTGCCAACTCACAGCCACCTAACAGGGCTGATAGTCAAGTGCTAACCATTGGTGCCACCCAGAGACTGAAAAGAATCACAGGAGACCTTCCTGCCAGAAAGGAACTTGAAGAGTCACTTTGTTCCAGTCTCTACCTTTCCAAGGTTCACCAAAGTGATGTGGCTTCTTGGGGGTCACCTAGCCAGTTAGGGCCAGAGGTGACTCTGAGCACAGTGCTTCTTCTACAACCCCATACCTCATTATCCTTATGATTGAAGTGGGCCCCCATCCACAGTGCCTACATCACTGCCTCATTACTGCATCTGTAATGGAGTAGTACCATGAAGGTGGAGGAGAGTTCCCTGTTCCTCGCTCCAGGCTTGAGCCCAGGAAACCAGAGCACAGAACAACAAGAGCTCCCCACACACCCGCTGTCTTCCTGGTGCGTTCCTGGAGAGGGGCTGGCACTGCTAAAGCCTCCCCTCTGACTTCTCAGCCACCACAAAAACATTTTCAAAGCGATGGTGCAAGCTGCCCTACTTACCATTAAGAGAAAGGACCACATTATTGCTGTTATAAACCATTGATTAAGGTTTATAATAGCAATAATCCCCTCGAAATTCATTGTTACTGCAGTTAATGACCAGTTTATTAGAGCGTTAACCATCCTTGGCAATGGGCTGAGTCGTTTAATGTGGGTAACGACCAATTTCTCAAGGATTATTGCTTAAATAACAATTCTTCGTGAGATGTATGCACCACCACAAGGTGCGGCTCCGGCTGGAAGCTTCTACTCCGAAATAATTGTTAATTATTTCCTCAGAGTTGCACCACCAGCATCATCCATAACAAACCCCATACAACCAACTCCTTGTGGCACTGCTTCAGAAGCACCCGAGAATCAAAGAGTTAGGCGAGGGCTTGAAGATAGGACTAAACCCTTGTACCAGGGAGCCAGAAAGAGATGTCTTCTGGAGTCCCAAGTACATGCAACAGTGGGAAACAGTATCTAGCTCTCTGGTTTTTCTTTCCTCTTCACTTAACTTCATTTGCAGAATGTGCTACCTGCCTAAATCCTCTGCCCATTACTGGGAGGGGTGGGAGGGAGTTATTGTCAGCCACCAGGCTAAGGCAAGGTCTGAAGAAGGCAAAGCATGTCAAAAGCTGGCTCCACAAAGCTTCTCTAGACCCCAAAGCAAAGGCTAATCTTCTTTGTTCAGCCTCTCCACTCTTGGTCCAGACTCTCGGCCCGTGGGAGGACAGGGCCACCAGTGGTGATGGACTCCATGACTCGGCACAGTGCTCAGGTGTTGCTCCTCTGTGGTCATGGGCTACTTTGAGGTTTGCTGCACTTGGAGAAACAAAAAGGAGGTCAGCCTACATGCCTCGCAGATTGTCTTAGATTCTACAAACTCATAGTATCATTAAATATAATTATGTGGTCAGGGATTCCTAATCCTTACTTTCCAAGTGAGGACTCAAGGCCCAGGGAGGTTAGAAGACCTGCCTAAGGCACACAGCCACTTACAGGGGAAAGCTGGACTTCTGTGTCTATCTCGCCATTCTTAAGCCCAAGACCACCCTTTGAGACACACTTAAAAGGAGAATCCTGTTGAGGGACTATCGTCCCATCAGAGAGAGAATGCAGAAGCCAAGTCGGAGCTTTCAACCACGAGTCTTAGAAAAAAGCCAAGGCCTGCTTTCCACCCCCTTCTCACATCTCATTTTATGTCTTACTCCAAACATCTCATCCCATTAACTGCTTTCTATCACTTTATATGATCATTGATATTTCCATAACTTTTATTTTTTGACATGATCTGAAAGCTACTTATATGATTATATTCCAATGATGTTCTGTTAACTAAAATAAATACTAATAGGGTGTGAACCTAACATAATACGATAACAAACTGCTAACAGAGTGCCAATGTAGAACAGAGATAAATCTGCTGATTCAGTCAACACACATATATTAGGTCCTCAGATGTGAATGCTTGGCCGCTAACCCAAAGGTCAGCAGTTTAAACCTACTAACTGCTTACCAAGAGTCATGTAGCCATTCTCCAGCAAGAGGCCAGCCTCAGAAACTTTCTGGGGCAATTCCATGCTATCCTATGGAAGCACTGTGAGTCTGAATCAACCCAATGGCATTTGTGTTCTGTTTTGTTTGTTTGGGATGTGTTAGTTAATAAGAAGCCCTGATAGTACAGTTAAGTTCCCAAGTGCTAACTGAAAAGTAGGCAGCTAAATTCCACCCAGCTGTGCTGCGGAAGCACTGCCTTTCATAAAGGCGACAACTCAGGAAGCCCTATGGGACAATTAAGCTCTGTCACATGAGATCAGTATGAGTCAGAACTGACGTCACCACCTAACAACAATGTGCCGACTAACAACAAAATACCTGACTCCCTTTTTTAAACCACCATCTCCAAAAAAATAATTTGGTATAAGATGAGGTGTGGAAGGAATAAGGTATCAGGCATCAAAGAACAAAGATCATATCATTGTGTGCCCACCCTCCCGATATGACCGCTGAAGACAAATGGGTGCAGAGGCAAGCGTGGTGGGTAAAGCTGATGGTGCCCAGCTTCCAAATGATAAGGCGTCTAGGGCCTTTAAACAAGAGACCAGCAAGTACAGAGGCAGCAAAGCCCACATGGAAGAAGCACACCAGCCTGTCTGATCATGAGGGGTCAAAGGGAGCAGGTCAAGCACCAAGGAACAAGAATCACATCACTATGAATGAGGGGGAGTGCAGGGTGGGGATCCAAGGCCCATTTGTGGGAAATTGGACATTGCCTTACAGAAGAGTTTCAGGGAGGAGAAGGGCCAGTCAGGGGGCAATGAAGTAACAATGAAACATACAACTTTCCTCTAGTTCTTAAAGGGTTCCTCCCCACATAGTTCTTAAAAGCTTCCTCCCCCCAACTATCATGACTCCAATTCTACCTTATTAATCCAGCTAGACTAGAAGAGGAACACTGGTACAGATAGGAGCTGGAAATACAGGGGACCCAGGACAGATGAACCCCTCAGGACCAGTAGTGAGTGGAGATATCGAGACAGTAGAGGGTGGGTGGATTTGAGAGAGGGAGCTGATTACATGGGTCTACAAATAGCCTCCTACCTGAAGGACGGACAGTGCAGGAATGGATGAGGGGAGACTTCGGGCAGTGTAAGATATGAAAAAATAATAATAATTTATAGAATATCAAGATTTCTGGAGGAGGGGCGAGCAGGGTGAGAGGGAAAAAGATGAAAAACTGAGGTCAAGGACTCGGATGGAAAAGCAAATGGCTTGAGAATGATGATAGCAGCAGGCATGTGAAGGTGCTTGGCACAACATAAGTATGTGTGGATTGTGATAAATGATGTCTGAGCCCCCAGTAAAATGATTTAACTTAAAAAATAGAATTGAAATGGTCATATCAAGGCCTCCTTATATCCATGATGTCTTCAACCTCCATATTTTGATTCAATAGCAAAAATCATCACCCATAGCTATTACCCTAAAAATGCCATTGAGTTTATTCCAACCCTATAGGACAGAGCAGAAGTGTTCTAGGTTTTCCAACACTGAAAATCTTTTCAAGAGCAGACAGTCTCATCTTTCTCTAGAAGACCAGCTGATAGGTTTGAGCCATCAACCTTTCTTTTCCCATCTATTATCATGAAAGAAAAACCAAACATTCATTCATTGTTATAAAATCGATTTAATTTAATATATTCAGTAATTTGCTGAATTGTAAACACATTACAGAAAAAACAATATGTACCATCTCTCTCTCTCTCTCTCTCTCTCTCACTCTCACTCTCACTCTCGCTCTATTTGTCTTCTATCTATCTATCTATCTATCTATCTATCTATCTATCTATCTCAAACTCACTGCCATCAATTCCATGCTGACCACATAGGACAGAGTAGAACTGCCTCTGGGTTTTCTGATATTGTAACACCTTATGGGGATTTAAAACCCCATCTTTCTCCCACAGAATAGCTAGTGATTTTGAACTACTGACCTTATGGATCTCAGTCCAATGTGTATTGCTATGCCACCAGGGATTTGTATCTATCTTTATCTATCTTTATCTACCTATCTATCTATCATCACCATCATCATCATCATCTACTCATCCAGCTATCTATCTAATCTATATATCTATGTTGTTGTGTGCCATCAAATCAGTTTTCTTTTTGTTTGTTTTTTTTAGGCATCACTGCCCTCTGGTGCAAATCAGTTTTAACTCTTAGAAATCTTTTGGGACAGAATAGGACTGCTCTTAGGGTTTCCAAGTCTGACATTTTTACAAAAGCAGATGTACCTTCCATATCTCTCTCCCACAGAGTGGCTGATGCATTTGGATTTTTGACCTTTCAGTTAGCAGTCAATAGTCTAACCATTGTACCACCAGAGTTTCACATACCCCCACATTTATCTATAGATTCTAGCTATAGGGGAGTATATAATTTTTCTAGCACTGTTGTCTTACTTTCAACACTACCAGCATACAAGAGTACAGCTCTTCACTTCTAGCCTGGTGGAGAAAATGCCACATTTTCCCTGAGTTTTTGCATATCTGTACTCTGACCTCACTTTCTTCCAGCACTATGTATTGAATACTTTCAATGTAGCTGGACCTGTGCCAAGCACTAGAGGTACTGATAGAAAGAAGAGCATTCCTGTCCCAATATTACTGAAAGATTAGGGGAAACAGGCACCTAAAGAATTCAATTCATAGTGTGGATTATGAATGGAGGATAGAGAAGAAGAGGAAGGGGGGAGGGAGAATGGGGCTGTGAAGGTAGTAAAGAGGAGCAATTATTTCTGCCTAACAAGAGGAGAAACTTCTCCAAGAGTGTGATTGATGGTTGGCCTGCTTGTTGATGAATAAGTGGACTAAATAGTTAAGGGAGGCAACAGAGCAGAAATATGGAGGGAAGGAAAGAAGACAGGAGAGAAGAAAACAATAATTGACTGATGAATATATTCAAAAGTTTAGTTAGAAGCAGGGGAAGGGTTTAACTTAGGTATGCATAGGATTACCATCCTATCAAAACAATTTTAAAGAATTGAACAGCTTTCTAAAGTATTGGAGCCAGATTAAGTATTGAGGTCACTGATCATTCAGTAGTTGGTTTCTGATCTTTCCTACAGAGTAAAGCCCAATATGGATTCCTGGCCAACATATGAGTTTCTGTGATCTGTTTCCCTGGCTTACCCAGACTAACACACTTCCCAAGAGAAACACATGGAACTTCAGGAGCTGAAGAATCATGGAGCTGTCATTTCATACCTTCTCTTGCTTCAAGATCTGACTATGCAAAAGGACTGCTGGCTCTTGACTCAACAACCAGGGCAGCTCTCCAGTATTTAGTGAAGACCTTTCACACCTCATATGAAAGCACTTTATAGCTAAGAAACATTTGGAAAGATTTTTTTTTAAGGAAAAAACACAGGAGCTAAACTCAAGCATCCATCTAACTTATCTTTGGAGAGAACCATGGTTTCACTCTGTATGTAGCTCCCTCCCTTTTCTGACATCTAATATTCCATCAAAGTCAAATCCAGTCTCGCCGTCTCCCAGTGTCTCAGGCGGAGCTGTCTTCTTAAGAGAATGGATTTCCTTCCCTTTAAGGTGTGTGTGTTCGGGGATGGGCTGGGGTTCCTTTTACTTAAATGGAAACATTTCACCAGAGCACTGCCTTTCTAGCTTTGTTTGACTTTTTTTTTAATGTTTAAGTTTTTGTTATTATGACTTGTCTTCTTCCTTTTCTAGCTTTCTTGGATCCCTAGACCTTTGGAGTTTACTGTCTCTGTGCACAGTCAACAAAGGCCTTGGCCCTTCTTGACCACCTAGGAGCCCAGGGTTGAAATCAGTTTGGAAAGTCCCCATTTGAAGGCAGGGGGAAAAGAGTGCTACTTTGGAGTGCTTTCAATGGGGGCATGGGCCCCCAGAAATGACAATTCCAATTCCCTCAGGTGGTCTTGATTTGTCTGAGTTCCCTCAGCCCTTATGTTAAAGGAGGTGAGGGTTAGAGGTCACAAGTAAATTGCCATCAAAAGAGTTTGACAGGTACATAGCATGTAGCAAGACGAAAAGCCTCAATTCTGCTCCTTAATTAAAAACATATTTCATTCCCTGCCTATAAAAGGCAGATGTGCCACAGCCCTCCAGCCACGACTTGCTGCTCTGTAGTGAGTGCTGCACCTCAAACCCTTCCTTCCCAGGGCTTGAAAAGCTCTGAGTGACTGGCATGTCTAACCCCACCTTCTCATTATCACCTCCATTTCCTCTTTTGCACAAAAAGATCCCTTCCTATCTTTACAGGGATTAGGTATTTTAAGCTTCTGTGCTAAAATGAGCTAGTACCTAACTCATCTTCCAGAAGGGATAGTAGGTGGCTCTGGTATTTTATGGTCCTAAAACACATCTTAACCTGGATTTAAAAAATTAAATTAAATTAAAAGCTCAGGCAGCAGTCCTGGTGTAATCAGCACTCCTGAGCTTGGGAATTAATTCAGGTCCTCCCCAGCCCAGGCATCTAGAAGACAATTCTTTGGAAGAAGGATGAGTGAATGACTTGGCAAGAAATTGTCCAAAAAATGCAATAACTATTTGCTTATGATGTTACTCGACCAGGGATGATTTCTTTACTCCTAAATTGCCTGGGGTTAAAAGCACTCAGTTCCACTACCTAGTACAAAAAGTTACAAGTCAAGTTCAAGGTGTATTGCCAATGTTTACTTGTAAATCACCCATTAGTAGCTCTGTGGGGGTGGAAGAAGGGGAAAGATCCTGATAGTCGTTGTTTTTGTTCATCTGTCTTCTTAAAGGTACAATGGGAAAGGAAGACAGAAGAAAAATTGATGCCTTTAAACTGTAGTGTTGGCAAAATATTTTAAATACATGCCAGGTGAATAGGCAAATGGGCAAAAGTAACCATAGTGCTCTTCAGAGCATCTGCCTTAACTGCTTTGACATGTCATGAGGAAAGACCAATATCTAGAAAGGGCTATCACAATTGGTCAACTGGAGAATCAGTAAAGGAAGACAATAGAAATCCAATTCTGATTTAATAGATCTCAGAGGATCTCAAGCAAAGATCAAGAAGAAAGCACAGGACTAGACAATGTTCTATTTTTGTGATGTGCAAATAAGTCAGAGAGTATGACTGTGAGCGTTCTGGTCTGTGCATGCATGGGTATTCCAAAGGGAATGTGTTTGGGTGCATCTCTGCAATCTGCACATGGCTGCAGACAAGTTTTCTCAGTGAAACACTTATCTTAGTCTCATTAGAGTGGCTTCAAAATAAAAAGAATACTTTGTGTGCCACGGTAGGGAAAATCAAATCGCTAACAAAACACAAGGGGACATCTTCCCAAATCCTCAAAGCTTGGCAACAAGTATACAGATATGTGTAGCCATAGGAAGCAATAGTTTTTAGATGGATCAAGTATTGTAAGGAATGTAAGGAAGACCTCACAGATGCACCAAGATATGGACGACTGTCAGCCTCAATGAATGAAGACACTTTGCTGAAATCCAGAGACTTGTAGAAGTCTGTAGAATTTTCATCTCAGAAGTCTGGGGCATTTGGACGTTGATCCTCAAGAGATAATCTTGATAGATTTTCTCAAAGGACACAGGGCAATAGTGAGGGCCTACCATGATGAAGTTGTAAGAAAAGAAAAACCTGCTTTCCTGAGAAAAGGGTCAGGAAAGTTGTATGGAGGAGTGGCTTTTCATCTCAGCAATGTTCCCACTGCACTCAATCTTCCAGAGGCATAGGGGTGAGTGGAGGATGGCGGGGGAGGGGGGGTGGTGGCGGGCGGGGAGTGCAGGTGATACTACCAGAAAAAAACAAGATTCCTCAAGCTTACTCTGCCTACTGCACAGTCTCAACCTTGTCCCTGAAGATGTCTTTTTTTCCCCCAAAACTCAAGAATGTTGAAAAAGAACATGATTTGAGTCCCTTGAAGAACATCCAAACTTCCCTTTGGATGTGGCATGAATTGAAGAGTTCAGAACTCTTCAGAGCAGAATTAGGGAGATCATCTAAAAAGGGTACAGACCTAGATGGAAGCTGTGTTGAGAAACAAGAACTTCCCTTTTGTGATAAACAAAGACTATTGTGATAAACAAAGATTATTGTTTAGTAATGCTGTCTGTGATTTTGAAACAATATGTTTGACTTGCTCTGAAACATGAGATCATCTGAGTTGTAGTCAATTCAACAATAATAAATAGCAACAAAAATCTTCATTTGGTTTGAGATAGATATCCCATTTTCCTCCTAATGATACTCATTTTCAAGGATAGGAATACCAAGCCTCCTCTCACACTTATTTCTTCACTAATCCCAGACAATACTCTGAATTTAATGATGAACTTTAAGAAGATTTTTGATAGAATAATGTGAGATTTTTCACCACAAGGTTAGCAGTTCAAACCCACCAGTTGCACTAGAGGAGAAAGATGAGGCAGTCCCCTTCTATAAAGATTTTGGGACTTGGGAAATCTATGAAGATGTACTACTCTGTCCTATAGTGTCTATGAATCAGAAGGGACTGGATGACAGTGGGTTTGGTTTGGTTTGGTTTGGTTAGGTTAGGTTAGGTTAGGTTTGGGTTAGTTAGGTTTGGGTATGGTTAGGGTTAGGTTTAGGGTTACTTTAGGTTATGTTTGGTTTGGTTAAGTTTGTTTAGGTTTGGTTAGGTTTGTTTTGTTTGGGAGCTATTGGCACAACATGAGTATTTCCCTACTTAAGGGACACTCTTGTTTCAGATTCCAACCAAATAATTTCATTCAGTGTTAGGGGAAAAAAAATCTTGCTCTTGTGAGTGAAAAAAAAAATGCAACTAATCAATCTAATGGAGAAAGAAACCAAAGGCACTGGCAAAGACACTTTGAAGACTTAATTGTTCCACGGAAGTGTAAGTGAGTAGTAGAAAGAAAGCAAATTGCATGAATCCAAATATTTGGCTCTAGGCTCCCAATTCATCTCACTTGCTGGTTCCCAGGGGCTCATGCCAGTGCAGCCGAGTCTGGGACTATCCAGCACAGATAGGAGTTCTACTTCATGGAAACTAAAACACCTCCTTGTGACTTTGAAAGGGACTGCTTGATCAAAGTCTTCCTTGCCAGGCAATGCCTGGGTTCAAAGACATAACTGGCTGAGCAAGGCTGGGATCAGTGTGTTGCTAAACACTGAGCACCACACCTTCTTGCTTCTTCGTCAAAAAGGAAAAGTCTGAGTTTCTTACAAAGGTCCGTCACAGGGGAAAGAAGGCCAGTACGCAATACCAAGCACTGAGTCTAGGTAACAGCAGGCATCAAGAAGCATTATGAGGGGCTCCAGAGACCCCTGAAGCTGCTGAATCGGCAAGCTCCAGGACATTTGCTGTAGCTTCCTACAGGCTGTGGGAACCAGCTAATGAGGCTTATCTGCTTCTTTATGGCATGGCCACTTGGAGTAGAAGAACTCCTTCAGGTGCCCAGGGGCATGCCTGCTACAGATTGTCTAGTGACTGTGTGCAAAGATGAACACACTCAGGCAAAACACAGGTAAGAGCCCCTCTCATCCTGTCCTAGTGCAAAGAAAGATTTGCACCTTGATTCCATAGATATGCTCATATCCGAAAACAGGAGGATGTAGTACTGATGGGCATGTTTTGTGGATCTGGCTGCTTCTGGAAATGTTGGCTCTACTGAGGATCCTTACCAGAGCATTGGGAGGCAGGAGAGGATATGGGGAGCTGACTGAACAAAGAAGGAAATGAAGCTTGGTAGAATGTGTAGGAGCCCCTTCATGGGACAAAGGACTAAGGACTCACTTATTTTTTTGTGGGGGGGGGGGGGCATCACTGCCCTGGTGGGAGTAGGAAGCCCAGCCTTGCTCCTGGAGAGCTGCTGCTGGATTTGACCATCAAGCCTGTGGGCCACAGTTCCACACACTACCACTACACTACCAGGGCTCAGCCAGGACTCACTTATTAACTGAAAGGTTGATAGTTCAAATTCATCCAAAGTCACCTTGGTAGATCAACTCTGGTGACCTTTTTTTGGGGGGAGGGGCCATCACTGCTCTCTGGTGGGAGTGGGGGGACCCAGCCTTGCTCCTGGAAAGCTGCTGCTGGATTTGAACTTCCAAGCCAGTGGCCGCAGTTTCGTCCTCAACCACTATGCCACCAGGGCTCAGCCCCTCTGGTGATTTTTTCTAAAACACCAGCAATGTAAAAATTAATGGAACACAGTCCTATCCTAGAATTCATAAAATAGCTAGGAGGTGAACAGACCCGATGGTAATTGGCTGGGTTGGGAGTTTTTGTATGGACTTACTTCCTAACCTTGGGGAGGTTGCTTTCTCTAAGTCTCGTGTGTGTGTGTGTGTGTATGTGTGTGTGATTGCCATCAAACAGGGATCACAATAGTTCTTGCTTGAAAGAGTGATTGTGATGATTAATGAAAGAGCATATGTAAAGTAACTATAGCTGTCTCTGGCACTTAGTAGGTGCTCAATAAATAATAGATATTACTTTAATAATGGTAAGTAATGATTACAGGCTGGGACAAAATGGAGGGAGACCATCTGGGCCTGGGTTCAATGGCTTTGATTGCATTAAAGGAAAGTGAGGGTTCGGTCGCTTGCCAAGAAGAACTCCCCGTGACTGATGAGCCACTACTCCCCTCACTCAAGTCTTTCCAACTTGGGCTGCAACTTCATCCTGGCACCTTTCCAGAGGCTCAATTCAAGAGCCCATTATAGGAATAATACAGCTCCGATTAAACACCAGCACTTAGATAAAGAAGAAAAACGGTCCTGTGGGTCTAGATCTAAAAATATTTCAGAAAATCCCTGACACTAGGTGTTCAGAGATCCTACCATAAAAATAAACAGGCACGTTCTAACCACACGGCACATAGGTTGCCATTTCATAGCATTACCATGGCCGTGGAATGCTCTGAAATGAGTACCGTCAAGTGGCCAGTAAGTCCAGTCCCTGGAGTCTGGCATCTAGCTCCATGCCAACCCCCTGTGGGATGTGGATGTAACCTGTGGGCTATGCTGTGGAAGGAAAGTGGGTGTTTATTGAGCCCAGAGCCGAGTCCTTGGCTCATGATGTGGTTAGATGTCGTCAAGTCCATTTTCAACCAGCAGGGACCCCTGTGATAGAGAGGGGTTCCCCTGGAGAGTCTTGTTGGCTTTCCAGTGATAGCCAGGCCTTGCTTCTGTAGAGCCACTGGGTGGGTTTCAAGTTAGCAGCCAAGCACTTTGCCATTGTGCCACTTGGTTCCTTGGTAAATTTTCAAAAAGAAAAAATAATCATTTCCTTGCCATCATTATTATGATTATTGTTACATTTCTGTCCTTCAAGAATCTTGAGAGATACACAAAGTTATGCAAAAAAAAATCCAATTGTCAAGTCTGGGAAGGAAATCACAAAATAACACAAAAGGGCCACAGACCAGGGTAGCTTGATGTTCTTCTTATGGTTGGCTTCCCTGCAGAAGACTGTACTTCTGGGTGTAGTATGTTTGTAAAATGTTAGGGGTGGAATGGTTTCCCCTGAAGCTATGGAAACCACCAACCCCTGTTAGTCTGAATAGGTTTGATGGTGGTGGGTTTGACTTGGTTTGGTCTTGGACCTACGAAGATGACCCTGACTGGAACCAGATTTGTTGTTGTTGTTGTCGCTGCTGCTGCTGTTGTTGTGTTCATGAAGCAATACAGAGGTAGGTTGAGGATGAGTGGATCTCGTCTCGAACACTGCTGGTACAGTGGTTATGCACTGGGCTGCTAGCGGTACAGTCAGCAGTTTGAAACCACCAGCCACTCCATGGGAGAAAGCCTGGGCTTTCTACTCCCATAAAGAGAATTTTAGAAATCCATTAGGGCAGCTCTACGAGCACCTATGAGTCAGAATGGACTCGATGGTAGTGAGTTTAAAAATATCAAGGGCTCAAGTGGAAAATATTTCGAAATGGATATGGTAATATGTGTATAAACATGCTTGATACAAATGATACATTAAATGTTATAAGAGCTGTAAGAGCCCCCAATAAAGGAATTGAGGAAAAAAATCTCTTCTGAGTGGTGTCTTTAAAAGGGGGGACATGGACATGGACATGGGGAGAGAGACATGCAGGAGAAAGAGGCCACAGGAGGAAATGTCTATAAGCTAAGAATTACCAAGAGATGCCCAAGGTTATTGACAAAGCGGAACCCTTCCCTGGAATCAATGCCCCTGTCAGACCTCTAACCCCTAAAACTGTGAGCTCAGACATTTCCATCCTTTAAGGTGGCCGAGTATGGTGTTTTTGTTATAGCAGCAATACATAACTAACACATGAACCAGTAGTAATCTAGTATGGTATGACAGGCCAGCGAGGCCTCTAGGGGGCCTGTAGTTTGCAAGAACCTGGCTAAGCACACTCACACAGACATACACACTTGAAGCCGGCTGCTGACGCCAGCAGGGTTTTTAAAGAGATTTTACCTAGACATAATCTGAGCTCTAAATCCAGTCTGCACCCAAACTCTCCCTACACTGACATTGCCACTGATGAAACGCTTGGTCCCACGAAACAAAGGCCTGTGAATGGGAGACTGGTAACCCAGCAGGCCCAGCTCGGGCTGGACCCAGCCCATCAGCCTGCAGGAGCGCCATGGGGCTCTCTAGCAGGTGTCAGAAGAAATGCAAAGGCCTGGTAGACTCCGACCCCTGCTCTCAGGTAGCCTGTAAGTGGTACGAGAGAGGAACATGCACAGTACAAACCCAAACACTGAACAATTCTGAGAGGGCAGAACATCTCCATATGCCCAAATCCCAGCCCTGTGCTAGGCAAAGCAATCCGCAAGCCAGGCCCTGGAAAACCTCTCTGCTCTGGGCAGAGCTTTGTGATAATAATGCTAATGGGTTATGGTGGATTTTGAACTATATTTTCAATTATCCAAATGCTTACTTGTCTCGTGCCTGCATTTCTTACACATCTGGGGAGTGTAGCTGTGCTCGACTAATTTAACATGGAGCATTAAACAGAGCCTGTTAGCCATGGGCTCCCCACAGGACCACCAATTAGGCCGCTGGCTGCAGCTGCCCTCTGCCCTACCCCCACTTGCTCTGAGCAGGCCTCTCTCCCTGTGCCCACCTCCCCTCTAATCTGTCCCCCAAGTGCCACCAGCAATTTTCCAGATCGCTGAGGAGCTGATGGCTTGTTTGTGTCCCACGACTGGTGCTTTCCGCCTCCGTTCCCTGTTACTCCTGATCTTCCAGAGCCACTAGCAGGAAAGAGAGGAGGCGTGCCTGCAGCGAGCCTTTCCAAAAGACACAACTGCCAGGAGGGCCTGAATCAGGAACTGGGGAGAGCCTGGAGTGGACATAGGTGAGGGGCTGGCAGCAGCCTAGGGCTGTCCTTTCTCTGGGATTCTTTGAGGCTGAGAGAGTGCGAACCCAAGGCTGTTATTGTTATCTCAGCTGTAGGAAGAAAAGAGGAGAACCTTCTAGGCACCTGGAGACACTGGCCTGAACATTTCGTAGCAGCCAGCACAGGTCACTGGGGACCTGCCCCTCTTTTCCACCTACATGTTATTCCAACCATAAATCCAAATGACAAGCTTGAACTTTCCTCGGTTGACATGTTTACAAGGGAAGTCCGCATTTGACAGGAAAATTAAGCCTATCAATCACTTAACGAGCCCCTTAATGAATGGTTCTCTGATCTCCTCTGGTAGCTGGGTTTATTGATTACGGAGGGGGCAGCCGCTGCCCTAGCCCCTTTCCCCTATGCTTTCGCCCACCTTCCCACCAGCCCCTCCCTCTGCCAGATGTTGCCGCCCTCTGACCTCCCCCTGCCACTCCCAGCAACCCCCCTCCTCCCTGAAGCCCAGCAGAGGGTTCGGGTTCAGGGTTTATCGGGAGGTCAGACCCCCTCCTGACTCTGTTCTTTGACAGAACAAAGGGAACAGATGTGGGCCTGGGCCTCTGAGCACCCACCCGGCATATGGAAGCTATCTCCTCAGTCCCAGTAATTACCCAGGAGCTGGCTTGCTCAATGGCTTTGGTTTTTATTGCACAGAAACCAACCTATTCCCCAACATAAAACACTTTAACGGTTTCTCCCTCTGGGGTTTCTGGGAGAGGTCCTGTCAGGTATAAAATGTGCAGAACCCCTCCGACAGCCCACAGGAATAAGGGCCTCCACAATTAAAGGACGGACACGGTAGAGTGCAATGGGTTGTACAACAGAAGAAGCTGGCTTGCTAGTGTCAAAGAAGAAGAAAAAAGTTTGGGTGGCGGGGGCAGTCTCATGGTGTTTAGAAGACCAGGCAGTACTTCCTGGAGTGTCCGGTGTGAAGAAGATGGGAGGAAGAAAGAGCTGGGATGGGTTGAGAACACAATCAAGGCGCTGCCATTCTCAACCATTGTCTCAGAGTGGCGATTTTGGCTCATGGCGACCCCATTGGTGTCTGAGTAGAGCTGGGCTCTTTAGAGTGGTTGCTGGCTGATCTTTCAGAAAGCGGTCTCCTGGACTTTCTTCTGAGGCACCTCTGAGTGCAGTCAGCCTCAAAAAGGTTGGTTAGCAGATGAGGGTGTTAACCGTCTAGAACTTCCCAGGGCCCAAAGTCCAGACTGCGAACACTCATTGAGGGCCTATCTTGTGTACCAATTAATGAGCCAATAGGGACTTGGAAGAGACCTGGCCCCTCACTTGTGCTCAATTAATGTAAGCCATTCAGTGCCACCCTTTCTGCCACTCTCCAGGACCTCCGATTGATAGCCACGCCGATAGGCACAATCAGGGACTTACAACTGAACAGCAAAATGAGGGAAGAAATAAGGCTTTGTCTGGAAATCAATGGATCTTAAACCCAACAAATGCCGAAGCTCCTGCCTTGCTGATTTTCTCTCTGAGGTTTGGACTAGGGCCTGTGGAGGGGGAGGCAGAGCCCCAAAGGAATCCGTGAAGGTAAGTATCAGAGGAGAGGCAGTGCTGGTGCTATGATCGAAGTCTGACTCGCCACTTGGGAGGCCCAGGTTCAAATCCTGGCCAACGCACTACATCCATCAATCCATCTCAGACATTCCTCCCACACACAGAATGCCTAGGAAGAAACGCCTGGTGGTCGGGGCCCCTTCTAGAGAGCCGGAGAAAAGCTCCACAGTGAGGAAGGTAAGAAAGGAGTTTCACTAAGGTAAATTATGAATACTAAAAAATATGAAGATGGCAACTTAAGTGTTTAAAATGTGCTCTGGGTAATTCCAAACAAATTTTAAAGCCATTTTCAGGCCATAAAAATCCTCTGGTCTAAATCACTGACTCCCAGGCAGGCTCCGGTGTTCAGGCTGCAGAACCTCCCCCAGATGGAGGCTGGCAGGTTGGGGAGTCTCCAGCTAATCTGACGAATGAGTGATTATTCTTCCCAATGATTGGAGAACGGCCCTTCTCAATTTCTCCAGGCACCTGCTCTACTTACACACTGATTTGCAGATACTCTTTTGTTTTTTTCCTTCTTTCTTTCTCGGGGGCTCTTTCCCAGAAGGCTGACTTTGTCACAGGAAACACAGAACCACCCCATGTTGACCCAAGTCCACTTTCTTGGACTTATATTTTCCAATGTCCTGCTGGGCACCAGAGCAGAGAGCCCTGTGAAAGTTATGTCTACGTCTCAGATGGCTGGATAGGTCCTTTGAATGTGCCAGTGTTAAGAACCTATAATAGATACCTTGAAAACTCTTAGGCTTCCCCACCTTTAAATGCCCCTCCGTCTGCTTGTGCCTATGGAGCTGGAGATGAGAAAGGCAGGGCACAAGAGGGCCAGGGGTGTTGGTGATGCTCTTCATAGCAGAATCTGAGGAGATGGCCTCCCCCTAAATATAAGCTGGCCCTCGTTAAGAAAATCATTGTTAAATAAGACCTCAGAGAGATCATCCTTGGGGGTGAAAAGGAAGCACACGTTCTATGACAGATCCAGTTTATAAACTTGGTTCTGTCACTTCCTGGCAGACGCTGTACAAGCACAGGCTTCTCTTTCACATCTTTAAGGTTTCGTTTCCTCCTGGGTAAAGTAAGAATCAGGTCATATAGGTCAGTGAATCTCAACCTTCCTAATGTCGCAACCCTTTAATACAGTTCCTCCTGTTGTAGTGACCCGCTCCATAAAGTTATTCTCATTACTACTTCATAACTGCAATCTTGCTACTGTCATGAATCCTCATGTAACTATCTGATATGCAGGATGTCTTTTCATTGCTACAAACTGAACATAAACAAAGCATGGTGCTTCATCACCAAAACAATATGTAATGATATATTGTGAAATATTTATTTCTAATGACAAATAAATGAAATTTTGTCTTGAAGCATGGTGTAGCATGGGTAACAGTCTTTACACCGGGTATTCCCAGGTGGGCGTATCTGCAGACCGCCTGGAGGCAGATAGAGGAACAGTGTCTATTCCTAAGACCACAGGAAATAGGTGTTTTCCAATGGTCTTAGGTGAACCCTGTGAAAGGGCCGTTCGACCTCCCCCAAAGGGTCACGAACCTCTTGTTAAGAACAATGGGGTTGAGAACCGCTGACGTGGGTGAACTACTGATGGGAGTGGTGGGTGCTGTTAGGGTGCCGTGACGTCAGGTCCACCTCACAGCGACCCCTACGGGCAACAGAACAAAACGCCGCTCAGTCCGACACCCTCCTCAAATTCGTTGCTGAGTTTCCTCCACCCGTGACTGTCTAGTGATTTTCCAATGAACAGAAACTTCCTTCTGGCCCTGTGACCACCTATATTCTATAATGTATTTCAAATGTGTCAACCAGATGTCTGTGTGCTAATTTTTGTAGGGTCAGAAGGACAGGACTGAGAAGGTGGGACCACTGACGACCACATACAGAAGGGCAGCCAAGTATGGAGGCCCCTCCCACTGCACACCTACAGATTCAGCTCATCGCGAGGGGCGTTTGTGCACTGAGCTCTGTTCAAGAGCTGGCCAGCTAATCTCTGCCACACCCGCCTCTACCCACACGAGCAGATATCCCTTCCCGAGTCTTTGATGCCAGTTTGGCTTTTCGGATCTCTCAGGAGGCACAACACTACAGGAGGGCGCGGTCACGATCATCCGTCGGGTCACCATTGGCCTCTATTCAGAACTCTCCCCCGGGAGGCCTCCTTCCTCACCGCCGAGCTGGAGAGAAGCCGGGAATGGCAGCTGCGCCGAGAGGCTGACACCACCTTGCTGCGCGGACACTCGTTCGTCCTCACAAGGGCTGCTCCACTCCTGCCCCCACTGCCCTCTTGACAAGCCATGAGTGACCTCCTTCCCTGTCTCTGGTGTCCAATTCAGTCCCACGGGGTAGTGTGATAAGTTCCCTTGGCCAGGGTGTGATTCTCAGAGGTTCAGTGCTCCAAACTCACTACCATCGAGTCAATGCTGACTCATTGGGACCCCCCCTGTGGAAGCGGTTCTCAACCTGTGGCTCGCGACCCCATGGGGGGGGTTGTCAAACGACCCTTTCACAGGGATCACCTGATTCATAACATTAGCAAAATTACAGTTATGAAATAGCAACAAACATAAATTTAAGATTGGGGTGGGGAGGTCACCACAACATGAGGAACTATATTAAAGGGTCGTGGCATTAGGAAGGTTGAGAACCACCGTCCTATGGGTTTCCAAGACTCCAATTGTGTACAGGAGTAGAAAGTCCAGTCTCTCTCCATGGAGCTTCGGGGGGGTTTGAACTGCTGACCATGCAGATTGCAGCCCGCCGTGTAATCATGACACTCTCTGTGCCTCAGTAGACATTAGATAATCACCTCCCATTTGGCGATTTGATGTGAACAACTAATCGGGTGAAAGTGGCATTGTCTCGCAGGTGTGGCCTGCCTCCAGGATGCGACTGGGTGTTCTAGCACAGCTTGCTCTCTTTCTCAACCCTGCAGGTTCCTTCCTGGCCACATAGCCTCCGGTTTGGGGGTCTAAGACAACAGAAGTCTCTGATCTGTCTCCTGACCTGCATTTTTTAAACTCACCAAACCCTATAATCCCTAGATGGGCCACAGAAGTCTTTAACCTACTGATGGATGAACCCACAGATTTGGAGATTGGCCAGTCCCCAGGGTGGCTTGAACTATTTCCTCACAATGGTGTGAGCCATTTTCTTGAAGGGAATCTGATCCTGCTTTTGCTTCTCTAGAGACTGTGGCTTAAGCCAGCATGCCTCCCCACCCCATACCTGCCATCACAACTGACCCACATCTGACAGAATCACCTTTGTTTGTTATGGATACCCCTGATTATGACATCCGAAGCTCAAAAGTTCCACTAATGCCTATCCCAGGATGCATAGGGACTTCTTCGCAAACATTTAGGGTCCTTCGCTATTGGACCTCGGGTGGCCTCTCCAGCTCTGCCTCTCATTTCTCCCCAAACACATCTGTGCCATCAGATCTCTATTTTGTTGTTGCTGCGGTCTCTAACTGCCCTGACCTTACTGACATTGTTCCTCACCCTGCAAAAAGTTCCGGAAAACTCCCTCTCTATCCAGGCAGGGTCACTTCTTTTTTTCCATTCAAACCACTGCTTTATGTTATATGGTACTTACCTGAGTGGTGGAAGTGGTTGGATGTTGGGTCATATGGCAGCCATCTAATCTGGTGTCAATTTGAAGATTAAGAGTATGGGGAATAGCCAATGAGATCTCTGTGTGGGCATGGCTTTCTTCTGAGGATTCTGGGAAATGTGGTCATTCCTTCTTGGAGATGGAGACACTATCTCAGTCCCTTGGAGTTGCTCTATTGACAAGACACAAGGCTGAATCCCTGTGAGACATCCCAGAAGAGAAACCACATGGGCTTGCCCTCATGGAACCAGACCTCTGAAGCCGGAAAAGCCACATAAAGATTCCTGTCAGGGCTAAGATGCTCCTACCATCACTGGATGCACAAGACTCTGAACCCACTTGCCTGTGATTGTCCTGGTGTCATTGCATGTGCCTCACGAATCTGAAGGAGACTTTATAGACTGGTATCGGACATATGGGTTAATGTCAGACTTGTGGGTTTGGACTGGACTGGGTTGAGATGCTTTCTCAATGTTCCTTTGCTCTTGCACATAAATCTCTCCCTTATATACATATGTTTATGAATTTGTTTCTCTAGTCTACTCGGAATAACACAGGCCACTAACTGCAAGGTCCCCCATCTGAAACCACCAGCACTGTCTCAGAGAAAGAGGAGGCTTTTGAGTCCTGCCAAGAATTGCAGTATGGGAACCCACTGGAGCAGTTCTACCCTGTCCTACAAGGTCACTGTGATCTGACATTTACTTGACGGGAGTAGGTACCATTATGAGTGACTGACATATGTGGCTTAGGACGTAATGAGCAGAGTCATCCGACCAAACAGAGCTGGTTGACAGCCACCGTTCCAGGAGGTAGTTTTTGAGAAAGAACAAATGACACTAAAGGAATACTTTGGAGCCACACTGAATGCATTAACAAGCCTCTGGGAATTAAGGGAATGCTCATTGAAATGTCTCAGAAAGCTACAGCACTGGCAGCACTCACTTGTCCATGCCAGCTTGGAGACAAGCCAACAGACTGGAAGAGATCCACCTTTGTGCCCCTTCCAAAGAAAATTGACCCAGCAGAATGCTCAAACTGTAGAATATCACTGATATCGCACTCAAGTAAAATTTTGCTTAAGACCATCCAATAATGGTTATAGCCGTACATTGAAAGGGGACTGCCAGAGGTTCAGGCTGGATCAGAAGAGGACATGGAATGGGAGTATCATTGCTGATGTCAGATGGATCTTGGCTCAAAGCTAAAGTGACAGATTTTAAGCCGGACACCATTGACCAGGGGTGGGGGGTGGGGGGGGGCTCTTGATTAAAAATTTGATCTATGTGGAGCAAATGGTCATAGAATGCAAAAATAGTATTGTAATATATTTATTTACTTTTAAAATACCACGGGACATGGGACAGATTGTTAAAAAGCGAGACATCTGGTCACTTTACTCAAAGCAGACAACACCAGGAAGATGTTTACTTGTGTTTCAATGACTATGCAAAGGCATTTTTTACTGTGTGGATCATAAAAAACTGTGGATAACCTTGAGAAAAATGGTAATTTCAGACCAAATAAGTCAAAAGAAGACTTCATTGTGCTCTTTTGGAACGTGTACCTGGGTCAAGAGAAAGTTGTACAAACGGAACAATGGAATAATGTATGGCTCAAAATCAAGAAAGGCAAGCTTGCAGAGTTTTATCCTCTCACCAATCTATATGCTGAGAAAAGCATCAGAGAATCTTGATTATATGAAGAAAAGTGTGCAATCAGGATAGGAAGAAGGTTTATTAACAGCCTGCAGTGTGTAGATGACACAGCTTTGCTTGCTGAAAGTGAGGAGGAATTGAAGCACTTGCTGATGAAAATCAAGGATTATAATCTTCAGTATGGCTGACAACTCAATGGTTAAAAAAAATCCCCACCATTGGACCAATAGGTAATACCATGATAAATAGAGAAAAGTTTGAAGGTGACAAAGATTTTGTCTTTCTTGGATCCATGAGCAATGGTCATGGAGGCAGCAGTGAAGAGATCAAAGATGTATTGCATTAACTAAATCAGCACAAGACCTCTTTAGCCTAGTGAAGAACACATCTGTATTTTGAAGGGTAAGGTGCACGTGATCCAAGCCATGGCATCTTCCCCATGGCATCATACGCATGTGAAAGTTGGACATGAATAAGGAAGTCTAAAGAAGAAGGGATGCATTTGACTTGTGGTGCTGGAGAAGACTATTGAAAGGACCATGAACTGCTAAAAGGACAGACTGATCTGTATTTGAAGAAGTAAGGCCAGAGTGCTCCTTCGAGGCAAGGATGGTGAGACTTCATCTTACATAATTTGGACATATTGTCAGAAGAAACCAGTCCTTGGAGAAGGACAACATGTAAAGTGGAAGGGTGGTGAAAGAGGAAGGCCCTCCATGAAGTAGATCGACACCGTGGCTACATCAATGAGCTCAGCCGTAGGACAATTGTGTTGAAGACTCGGGACCAGGCAGTGTTTCATTCTCTTGTGCACAGGGTCGCTATGGGTAGGTGCTAACTTGATGGCATCTAACAACGGTGTGTGAATTTTCTCTCCTACCAGTCTGTAAGCTCCTGAAGGGCAGAGACAAAGTTATATGCACTTTTGGTTCTTTCTCAACACCTGCCACAGGGAATAAAAAAAATAAATTAAAAACCAAGCCCATCGCTATCCAATCAATTTCAACTGACGGCAACCCTAAATATTGTTTCCAAGACTGTAAATCTTTACAAGAGCAGGCAGCCTTG
>PVJH01004077.1:0-47500 GCA_004026705.1 Nesogale talazaci | reverse complement strand
ACAAAATTATGATAAAATGTGTCTTAAATCAATCAATTTTGAGATGTAAAGGAGATTAAACAAGCAAGTCCAGCAAGCAGGATTGGGAGCAGCTAGATGCAAAACCATATGGAAATCTCTGAGGAGCCAGGAATCTGAAGCTTCACCAGAGTGAACAGAAAGACAGGGTCTTCTCCCATAGCTGATATCGGGATTGGAACTCCTGGCTTCCTAAACTGTGAGAAAATCAGTGTTAAAGCCTGTGGTCTTTCTATTCTATAGGCTCTCTATCTACTTTCTGTTACAGAGGTTACCTAGAGATTCTCTACTAAGACACCCCCACTTGGGGAAGATCCTAACCAACGCTCTTGGCTTGGGGCAATAGACCTTGATTATGTCCCCTTGTGTTTTTCACATTTTTCAGCTTTGCCTTGTGAAGAACTCAAACCAGAAGGAAGAAAAAAGACAAGCGTTGCAGATGTGAATAGGCCCAGTTTACACCCGCTCCATCCCCATTTACCTACAGATCCCTGAGATAAAGGGAATGTTGTATGAGGACCTGTCACCATTACTTTAATGTATGCTGTTTTCTTTTTTAGTGAAAATATGCACAGCAGAGTGGACACCATCTCAACAAGTCTTACATGAATAACACGTGAAATCATTTACATTCTTCAACTTGTATGACGATTCTCGCTATTCTTTTCCTTACTCCATCACCATTTAGAATCTCAATGCCCCCTAAGGTTCTCAACTAACCTTTCAAAATATATTTGTCAAGTTGATCCCACCTAGATAATTCTTTGAGAGAGAGCATTGCCTAAAACAGCAGTTCTCAACCTGGGGGCCACAATCCCTTTCACAGGGGTCACCTAAGACCATCTGAAAACACGTATTTCCAATGGTCATAGGAACCCAGACACCAATCCTCTATCTGTCTCCAGGCAGGTCTGCCCACATGCAGATACACCCACATACGAGTATCCTGCGTGAAGCATGCTACATGTTGCTTCAAGACAAAATTTCATTTACTTATAATTAGAAATAAATATTTCAAAATATATAATTACACTTTATTTTGTGATGAATCACTATGCTTTCACTAGGTTCAATTTATAACAATGAAAATATATCCTGCATATCAGATATTTACATCTGTTACTAGTCATAACAGTAGCAAAATGGCAGTTATGAAGTAGCAACAAAAATATTTTTATGGTGGGGGAGATCACCACAATATGAGGAACTGTATTAAAGGGTCACCGCATTAGGAAGATTGCGAACCACTGGTCAAAAGGAATCTTCCTTTACCAATTAAGTTAAACCATTGTTTGGTTCAAAGCAGACTTCAAGGGATAGTTTTGGTTTAATGGTTTAAAGATTGGCTCTGAGCAATAGTTTCTGGTTTCATCCACTTTGAAGAGTATCAGAAGGTCTGAATGTGAAAGTATTTTCTACTTTTTTTCTATCCTTTTATCAGGATTCTCCTAAAGCATTTTAATATCAAAATGTTCAGTTATGGTAGTTGGCATCATCCAATTCTTCTCACCTCTGGCATACCTTCATGGAAGCAACCTTACAAAACACTCCACTGGCTGTGTTTTCTTCACTTACTGGATTAGGGCCATGATTTAACGGGACATCTCATTCAATGCTCTCAAACAGCACTGTATCTCAGTGTTCCCAGTCTACCTCTGAGATTGCTGTGTTTTGTTTGGCATCTTAAAAGCTTAAAAGTGATCATCCATGCTACACTAAGAGGTCTCCGCCCACTTGGAGTAACAGAGGACAGAAGGATAGAAATGAGAAGTGATTGATAATTTTAAGCCACTGAGTTTTAGATGGCCGTGGCACTGGCTAACTGATACAGGAAACTTCCACCACCTCTCAAAACATACCTCAAAGGTGGAACTCATTGCCTACAAACTCGATTGACCTTCAATAGCCTATTTGTTATATGGACTCTTAAAGCAGGGGGAGAAAGCATGAAGGACCTGGATAGAAGGACCAGGGGCACAGGGATTAAGTACTTGGCAACTAACCCAAAAGTTGATGTTTGAAACCACCGGTTGCTCAGTGGGATGAAAGTATGACAGTCCACTTCCATAGAAAGTGTCACTTCCACAAAGTGACAGGCCAGTGATGGGTCACCAAAAGTAAACAGCCTTGGAAACTGTATAGGGGATTTCTGTCCTATCCTGTAGAATCAGGATTCATCATCATTGGCCCTTCAGGAAGGTGTTTGGTTTGGGGGATTTCAGTGCTGCCTATTCAGAGGAAAACTGGGGAAAGAGGGCATATACCAAATGGTAACCTTTCCTTCCATATTTTCTACAACTACCACCATCTACTCTTGACCCCAAAGTATTCAGGCTCTGAGTGTTTTATGTCTCCCACTGACTCTCTTCTCAGCTGTGCTCCCTTTGACCTACATTATCTATGTCACCTGCCTTCTGAATATAGTACAGAACCCAAACCAAATAGAGTTTCCCTTTCCACCTGAACCAGAGCCTACGCCTGGAGGCTCCAATCTCTTCCTCAGACCTAGTGCACCAGCCACACCTACCCATCTCTCAGCACTGCCTGTGGCAAGATAGAAATTCAAGAGGAGTCAAAGGGACAGAAAATCAAGTTACAAAATCAAATTCTGATCTGAGAAAATCACCCTTCCCAGAAAGGATCTTGGGACTAGGTGTAGGGCATGCAACCATCCACATGCGCTGGCATCCTTGCTCACATGGTGTGACCTTGCTGCCATTGAAACTACCAGCATCATCATTTCCAGCATCTGAACAACACAAAGGCCACCACAAAGTGACAGGCCAGTGATGGGTCTCCCAAAGTGAACAGCTTTCAGCAGAGCTTCCAGAGTAAGAGCAGACAATGGAAAAAGGAATAGGCTGTCTACGTCTGGGGAATTAGCCACTGAAACCTCACTGATAGCATGAAAACATTAACAGATACTGAAAAGAAGCAGAACACTGCCTGACATAGGGCCAGAAGATGAGCCCCCTCGGGTCAGAAAGCACTCAAAATATGGCTAATGAAGAGCTGCCTTCTCAAAGTAGAGTCAAGCTTAATGGCAAGGATTGACAATGATAAATGCATCGGGGACCTTCATTTACTGACAAGGCATGCCTCAAAATGAGAAGAAACGCTTGCAAACATCTGTTAATTATCAGAATTTGGAATGGATCTGGGAAAATCAAAAGTCGTCAAAAATGAAATGGAATATATATAATTCGACATTCTAGAAATTAGTGAGCTGAAGTGGACTGTGTATAGTTTATTATGCTGGCAAAGTAACAATCAAGAGGAATAATGTTGCATTCATCAAATAAAAGGATATTTCAAGGTCTAGCTTAAAGTACAAGGCTATCTATGATAGGACTTTATCCACATTTGAGAAAATACAATCACTACAACTATTTTATGCACCAGTCATTAAAACTAATGATGAAGAAATTAAAGAATTCTACCAGCTTCTTCAGTCAGAAATTGATCAAACATACAATCAAGATGCATTGATAACTATTGGCAATTGGAATGCAAAAGCTGGAAACAATGAGGAAGAGACAGATTTTGGAAGATCAACAGCTTCTTCATGGCAAATACTTTTTTTCAAAAACACAAATGGTGGCTATACACACGGACTTCTTCAGATGGAATACACAGAAATCAAGTTGACTACACATGTGGGAAGAGACAGTGAAGAAGCTTGACATAGCCCTTAAAATGAAGTCAGGGGCTGACTTAAACTGACCATCCATTGCTCATATGTAAGTTCTGATTGAAGTTGAAGAAAATTGAAACAAGCCCACAAGAGCCAAAATACAACCTTTGGTATATCACACCTGAACACTTCAAGAAAATATTGGACTCACTGAACATCAGCTTCAAACACCTGATGAGCTGGGGAATAACATCAAGAACATCATACATGAAGAAAGCAGAAGGTCATTAATAAGACAAGAAAGAAAGAGGAAAATCAAAGTGAATGTCAGAAGACCTATCCTGGACCAGCCAATCTGTCTTGAAAGAAGTAGTTAGAATGTGCCTTAGAGGCAAGGATGGTGAGTCTTCCTCACCCATGTTTCATTAGGTAAATCTGCCACACAAGACCACTTTTACGTCTTGAAAAGCATGAATGTGACTTTGAGGACAAAAGTGAGCTGGACCCAAGTCATGGTATTTTTCACTCATCTAATGAGCATGTGAAAGTTGGACACTGAATAAGAAAAAACAAAAAACTGATACCTGTGAATGATGGTGCTGGGAAGGCTACTGAAAGTACCATGAATTTCCAAAAGAATCGGCCAATCTGTCTTGGAAGAAGTACAGTCAGAATGCTCCTTTGAGGCAAGGATGGTGAGCTTTCCTCACACATTCTTTGACTATGTCAGGAAAGACCAGTCCCTGGAGAAGAACATCATTTTTGGTAGAACAGAAGGGTGCAAAAAGAGGAAGGCCTTCTATGAGATGCTTAACACAGCAGCTGTATCGATTGGGCTCAAACATAAGAATGATTGTGAGAATGGCATAGGACCTGGCAGTGTTGCCTTCCAGGGTACATAGGGTCGCTATATATTAAAACAGACTCAATGACCTAACTGTCATCCTTATACAAAACGCAGTTTAGGTTTCTTATAACTGTGGCAGAAGGCCCCGGAGAGAGGTGTCCCACTCTCACCCGCTTCTCCATGCAGCCTTCTCTAGGGAGTCAAGGCATACAGCAAGAGATTGACCGACTAATTCCCAGGGCGGCACCGTCCTCCATGCGAGCTGGAACCTCCAGCACTAGCTCCTGGAAGATGACATGTGAATTCAAATTCTCTTTCCTTCGCAGTTGCAGCACAGCCCCTCCCTACTAACAAGACAGTGGCAGGACCTTATCAGGACCCTGAGAGGCCCAAGCAGGCTGTCATCTCTGTTCGTTTACTATTGGTGAGAAAGCAGGGGCAATTGAGGTCTGAGAGGGGCTGATGGGCAACTCTAGAGGAAAAGCCTGATGATTATGGAGACAACAAAACCAAAGTGGAAACTGGATTCCAGTTCACCCTGAGAATTGTAGAGACTATACCAGACTCCAGAGCAAGTCAGCGAGTGCGAGGGTGGAAATTAAGAAGATTCAAAGAGGCTGTTTCTCCACAAAGAGCTCACATGGTGTAGTGGATTGTACATTACATTGCTAACCAAGTTAACAGTTCAAAACCAGCAGCAATTTTGCAGGAAAAAGATGAGGCTTTCTACCCCACTAAAGGATTGCCATATCAGAAACCCACAGGTGCAAGTATCACTACTCTCATTATTGTTTCTGAGGGGGTTATCTATACTGGATTCCCTGTGCTTCCAAATCTTATCTGTACCCATGTACATGCTCTGATCTAGCTGGATTTGTAAGGTAGAATTGGGGTCATGATAGTTGGGGAGGCAGGACGCATTAGAGAACTAGAGAAAGTTGTATCTTTCATCAGCGCTACACTGCACCCTGACTCATTTCTTCCTCGTGACCCTTCTGTGAGGGAATATCCAATTGTCTACAAATGGATTTGGGGTCTCTACTCTGCCCTCCCACTCATTCACATCAGGTATAATGCATCAAAGATGCAGACACAAAGACGTCTTGATGGGCCTGTAGATTAAGTACAAATCCACCAGCTGCTCAGAGAAAGAAAATGAGAATGCCTGCTCCCATACAGATTTACAGACTCAAAATCTATGATATAGGGTCATTGGGAGTCAGAATCAATGGCAGAGTGGGGTTGGGGGACTGAGTTTTTCTCTATGCCTACCTAAAACTCAACTTTTGTCTTATATTCCAGTTATCTCAAAAAACTTGACCCTTCAGCTATTAGAGCTACATTTTTTAAAAGGAATAAGGAGTTCCTTGGTGCTCCAATAACTCTTGAGCATGTGAAATGTGTTGTTTTCCAGTCTTGATTGATAAAGGTGGAAAAAAATCTTTTAAAATGAGCATGAGATCCAAGATGAGGAAAGAAAGGGTATGATAGGGAAAACTTGCAAGAGGTGAGTAGACAGCTATAAACAATACCTTGTCTACAGGTAAGTGATAAGCAGACCAGCTAGTGTTTCTGAAGAACAAATAGTGGGCAACATTGCCAAATGGCTTCATAAGCTCACCTTCTGTCTCCAGTGAAAAGTGTGACCTTATTTTCAACAGAGTTTCTTTTTCGCCCTTCTGTCTTTTCCACAGTGCAGGTGTACTCAAGAGACACAAATACATGAAACCTTTTTTCCCTCCCAAAATAAGTAGATGGCTACCCTGCTTCTCTGGATTTCAAAAGAGATGAATTTTGAATATCAGTTGACACAAAGGCTTTCCATAAGAACATACGAATGCCCAATAAAAAATATGGAAACCAAATCATTCTTTAAAAAAGAGGTTGGCAAACTCCATCCTGTGGGCCAAACCCAGCCCTCTGAGAATTGTCCTTTCCCTCAGCTAAAAATAGTTTTCACATTTTCAAATGGTTGGATAAAGTCACAAGGAGGCAGATGTGGTGTGACGAATGAGTTACACATGAACTTCAAAATTAAGTAGCATGAAAGGGAGTGGGAGAGTGGATCTAGTCTTGCTAAGGCATCCATGATTTGTCTAGGCTGTCTTTATGAGACTACAATGGAATTCCATCATGACAACAGAGTTTATACGTCCCACAAAGCCTAAATGTTTGGACACCTAACCCTTTATAGAACATGTCTACTGGTGCCTGCTCAACACGAGTCTGAGGATATGATTTCTCTAGACTGAACAACTCTAGTCCACCTTACCTGCTGAATGGTTTTCCAGTAAGATTTGACCATTTGGTCTACCATCGGACCCAACTCATAGCTGCCCCACGTGCTGGATGAGCGGCTGCTTTTCCAGCAGTAGGAAGCCCGGTCTTCCTTTCACTCTGGATCCACTCGACCTGCCTTTCAGGTAGCGGCTGAGCACATTGCCACACACATCTACTTCTTTTGAGAGGGAGGATAAAAGTTTCATGTAGTCGAATCTCTCTATACACCCTCCCCTGCCCCAAAGGGGAGAGAAAAACAATAACGCTCACTGCCCTTGTGTTTATTTAGACTCATAGCCATATCCTAAAGGACAGAGTAGAACTTCCCCCTTGAGTTTCTGAGACGGTAACTCTGCATGGGAGTAGAAACCTTCGTCCTGCTCCTGAGGAGCAGCTAGAGGTTTTGCACGGCTGACCTTGAGGTTAGCAGCCCAATGCATAACGTTCATACCACCAGGCCTCCTATAGACACCACCCAGGGACAGGTAAGATGAGCTGCCCATGTAGCTCCGACTCATTTCACAGAGTATGGATGGAGCTGGTGTCCCAGTTATGAGTTGGGCAGCGACCCACAAGGTTGGCACTTCAAAACCACCAGCTGATTCATGGGCGCAAGAGGGGCTTTCTGCTTCCATAAACAGTTACAATCTCAGAAACCCACAGGGACAGTTCTACCCGATCCTACAGGGTCTCTGGGAGTCAACTTGGTGCCAGTGGGTTGAGTACAGGCTTTTTATTATTATCAATGGGAAAGAAGCTTTGGTGGCACAATCACTCATGTTCAAAATGCACCATCTTAGCAGGAAAGCTCAGCTTCGCATTCCAGGCAGGGAGGGGAGATAGAACTCTTGGGTGGTCAGTCATGAGTGAAGCAGTTGTTAAATTAAATTTACTGTTGGTGCCAGCCTTCCTGAATAACAGGAGAAGGAGCAAGGCCTGCTGGGATTCTTTTCTGGAGATTTAGCTTGATAAAATGGACGGTGCACCAGCTTTGAGGTCACGTGCCTCTAAATTGAAGTGCTACCTCACTTCACCACACCTACCTGTGTGACAATAAGTTGCTTAATCTTTCTGATCCCAAGTTTCCTCTTCTGTAAAATGGATGCCATCCCTGTCTCATAGAGTCGTCATGATGATAACAGAAGATAATGTACAGGAATGAAGTGCATAACGTAACAAATGCATCACAGTGGCATATGAAAAGGTGGCTAAGAACCAAAGGTGTACCTAGAACATGCTAGGAAAGACACATGGCTGAAGGGGGCACCTCTGAGCAGTTTTTACTAACCAATACAGCAATTAAAATAATTTTTAACACTCCTCCCTACAAAGCACAGTAGACACAGAGGGACAAAAAGCATGTAAATAAATACAAGGAGAGCACTGGAGGAGGCATGGGATGACATTCCAGGACACCACAAGTATGAATGGCACCTGTCTGAGATCCAGACAAAATAGGAGGCATTTCTTCTCTTCAACTTGGTATTTGAGGTGGGGTTGTTGTCGTGATTCAGAGATTGCTGGCTCCCGCACAGGTTTGGGCACCAGATGGAACAGGTTCTGCTCTGGCACTTACTACTTGTATGGCCTTGCGTCAGTCACCACACCCGTCTGTGCCTCAGTGTTTTCCATGGTACGTGGACATGATAATAGCCCCACCCTGTAGATTAAATACTTAGAACAGTGGTGAGTCCACAGGCAGAGTTCAATAAATGACCCATCCCAGGAAGTGCCTTGTTGGTACTGCCCTCTGGTTAGCAAGAGTACACTGACCAGGAGCAGGGAACTGTCAGTCAGGCATATCAAAATAAACTCACTCTCTATCCAAAGAGATACATACCCTTGAGCTTGGCCATCAGCCTTCAGGATCTCAAAGTTCAGATGGCATTCACAACACCTGCTACTAGAGTGAATTTCTGCACAGATGAGCAAAACACGATAAAATGGTCTATTCTCTCAGTTGGAGTTTCAGTTTGAAGAACAGAGTTTCTGGTCCTTTAACTCACTTCCTACCTGGTTTTGATCTTAGCTAAGAGCAGATCACAGAATATTTTGTCTCCTGAGCCATCATCAGTTTGACTTTCCTGTACTCTAGTCATTCTCAAAGGAGCCTTGGTGGTGTAGTGGGTTTATGGGTTGGTCTGCTAATGTGTTGGCAGTTTGAACTCACCAGCAACTATATAAGGGTCTTATAAAGATTCACAGCTTCAGAAATCCTAGGAGGCAGCATCATAACATCCCTCAGTTGGATTTAATTTATTAGCAGTGGAAATCATTGTCTGGCCCCTTTCCAGGAAGAGTAGCCCCCAACCCCCACCGCAAACACACACACACACACACACACACACACACTTTTAGACCTGAGACAAATCCGACTCCTCTTTCTATACCCAGCTCAATGGTACCCTGCTCAGAAACCTCTCCTCTTTCCCCCATAAGGGTCCTGCTCCTCTTCCACAGTGGCTTGTTCTGCCTTGGATCATACGGTGGTTTCTAAACTGCCTTATACTGTAGCGAGAGAGTCTGGTCTATGTCCTTTCTCCACCGAACACTCCTTAAGGACAGGGCTTATTGGTTATTTCTTGGCATTCTCAGCACCTAGCAGAATGCCTGGCATCCAATAGGATGCACTAAGTGTTTGGGGACAGAATGAATAAATGAATAAATAAAACAAATTAGGAAGCAACTGGGGAGAATATGAGACTGAACGTCTTGTAGGTGCCACAGAACAGATCGGTGTGGTTTTAAGGCGTTTCCTTGAAACATCGCCACTTCCAGATGGATGGGTTGGCTGTTTGGCTTTCACCTCAGGTCCTCATTCTCAGCTGCCCAAGTCACCCGGTGTTAATGCACTTCCAGCTCAGACCTGGAGCCTTCCCGCATAATCCGTTAATGTAAATGATCTGTCATCTTGACCAGCAAGGTTAAAGCAAGGTACCTGTTAAAATAAGGCTGTGAACAGCCACAGAGCAGCATGGGAGTTCAAGTACAATTGTTTTATATGAGAGGTCAAGCTAACCTTGTGTCGGGCACTCGGGCTAACAGTTACCGATTAAAGGAGACAATACCATAAATTGTGCTGGCTTTTTGACTCCTGCTGGGCTCCCCACCCCCACCCCCTTGGTTGTCAAGGCTTTCCTAAGCATCAGAGACACGGACTTGTCATCTCTTCTGCTGCCAAATAGCACATGCTGAGTGTGGTATGTTGGTGTGTGGGTCTGTATGTGTGTGTGCACTTGCTTGTTTATTCCTGAATTAGTACAGTTTGCTTGAGAGTCTAGTTTACCCATTGCTATAGACGAATTAGTATCTTTTACTTCAGCAGTGTAGTTTATTTGAAAGCAGCCTGGGCTTACTCTGGATGTCATCTTCGGTTGTTTCCCCTCCTTCTCCTTTTCCATTTTGAATGTAGCATTAAAAAAATAGTCCTCGGATGACTGCAGTCTGCAACTAGGCCAGAAGGGGGAGGCTGAATGTAGTCAATTGCAGCCGTTCTGCAAAACAGTATATTATTGGGGGGGTGAGGGGGTGAGAGGGAGTGGGGGGGGCCTTGAGGAGGGTGGAGGGCATTTGGAAATGCAAAAGAGAAGTGAAGGAGAGGTAGTGAAATCAAAATAATAATAATAAAATAATAATTGCAGTCATCATTTTAGCTCGATGCTTTACATCTGTAGGCATTTAATCCTCACGACAACCCCAGGAGGTAGGTATTAATATCCCCATTTTTCAGATGAGGAAATCAAAGTGCCAAAAAAGAAGCACTTCAAACTTTCCATTTGAACACTAATTTTAAGGCAGTTGGATGGCTGGGCAATAACCGAGTCATTTCATAAAGTAAATATTGGTGGTTTGATTTTTTTTAATTTTTAATGTTCACTGTTCCAGGCTCCAGGTCAGTAACAGAATATGTGGGAAGTCTTTAAAAATACCAATGAGCGCATTTGAAATAGCACAGCTGAAAACCACTACTTTTCATACTGGGCTTCATTCAGAGTTCAAGGTTGTACATTTTTCTCCCACACAAATTCAACAGTACCAGAAACCACAAGAATTGAGTGTTTTCCAAGTCTGAACAGAGGAATATGAACCACAGGAAAAAAGGCATGTGGAGAAATTTATTTGGAAGTATTGGTTTGAAAATCTCTACACCTCTGTTTCCTGGCTTCAAAGTTCTTGAACAGCTCTAAATCTTTGACATCTACCAAATCATCGGTGGCTTTCAATAAATACTAAACACTATGGATATCGTCATCAGTTTTCTGACATACCTGATATGTGTTGGAACTTTCCAGAGGAATCATTCTGTCCTAACCAGGCCCCATACGTACCCTGATCAGCTCCATCTTGTCCCTTTTCATGAACTCCCACAATAGTGACCAACAGACTAGACTTTCTTAGAGTGCCCTGAAAACTGCTGTCATCTGTCTGTCTATTGTATCTCCGCTGTCAGACTGCATATGCCCCTGAAGTGTGTCCTGCAGAGATTTCCACCTAGTGAGGATTTATGGAGAAATAAATAAATGAACTTCAGGGACTATATATTTCCACCTTTGAAATGAATGTTCTTTTCATGTGAGGGTTGGGTTCTTTTTTTTTTTCAGGGTGGAGTTTAAAAAAAAAAAGGCCAGGGGTGGTGGGGTGGTGGAGGGCAGGAGGCTGGCTGGACTTCTTTTTCCCATTATATTTCTATTGGCTTTGTCAAGAGACTACAGAGTTTTATTTTCCCAACATGAATCACTGATGATCTAACAAATTAATTACCCATCCATCCTGCCCCCTGAGTGAGGTCATGGGAGAACGGATGGGTTGAACCGACCTCCTTGGGACAGTTGTGTCACAGCCCCCACTTAAGAACTTGAGTTCAATGCTAAAATTGCCAGTTTAGGTTAGAGTCAGACTTAAATGTATCTTATTATACACAGAGGCACACAAATGCAATATGTCATCTTTAATGGTTCAGAACAAAGCCTAAAAAAAATAGTGTCCTAGCACAGATGAATTTTATAACCTTTGATATATGGCTTTCATTATTAACAATAATTTCTGTAACTGCATCCAAATTCGGGAAGACATCCGATGAATATTAATTTTATTTTTGATTTACTTTCTGCTCCCTGTGGCTCCCTCTAGGGCAGACCTGCATTCCCAGCGTCCCTGTTGCCCTGTGAGAGTCCGTTCTCCAGAGTCAAATGCTCATGGGCTGGGGACAGGCAGGCTCTAGGAATACTGTCCTTTGAGTTTTGTGATTCTGCTCAGAAAAAGGGAAAGAGGAATGAGGGTCCTTTTTCCCCATTGCCTTTTCCTACCTCTTTAGATTTTACCAAGATTTCTTCTCACACACCCTTTTGTCATTATATTAAAATCTAATTGCAAGACAACTCTCCTCACCTAAGTCATCAACAAAGCCCAATTATTTCTAATGCATGCAGAAGGGGGGGAAGGTGCCAAACAATGAAAAGGCATGCAGTAACCTAAGCCTTTTTCACAGTCGGCTTCAAGTTCACATGTGAATTTATGCCAGTTTTGACATTAGCCGAAAAAATTAACAGTTCTCAAAAATGAAACTCTCACAAAAGGGGTTTTGTGTTTCAAGCAGAATAAATTATAGTGTGATGTTATTAAAACACTTAGTTGTTAAGTTGCCAAGAAAATCCAGTATATTCACACAGACTCGAGGACCTGTCTCCATGCAAAGTAATTAAATTAGATTTATGGGCTGCATTACATCAGTGTTTGATAGTTCATTTTTCCTTTCTTCATATTTTGCCCTGCTTTATTAGAGCATGTGACAGATGGTAAAAATAGTGTGAAGTTTCTTGGCCCTGTGCTAAATCCCCTTTCGGTAGTATATCTCTCTTCTGTCAGTTCTCCCCAGCGATGATAAATTAACCTCTCTCTTTGTATCCCAAGTGTGGCAGTAAAGCTCTCTTTGACACAGCACTATCACTTTATCTTAATCTGTGCTGTTTCGAGGAGAGAGGGAGATGATGCAATCGCTACCATGAGTTTAAAGAGAAGATTTATTGTGTCAGAAAAAGGGAGGATGATTAATATAATATGCATCATTATATTTTTCATTTTGTCTCATTTGTCGCCTTCTCATTGAAGGCAAGGAGTTCGCCCGGGTGGGCCGCCTTCTGGACTGCCTTTTCCTTGGGCTGTGTGGGGCGGGCTGAGCCTGGGGGTGGGCAGGTGGAGGATAGCCAGCCCCTGCTCCCCTCTTTTGGGCCACCCATAGGAGGGTGAGAGTTTTCTCTCCTAAGACTGGAGCCACCTCCCTGTCTTTCCCAAAGGGAGGCAGGGGCACCTGAGTCTGCTTGGCACAGATGCTCCCCTGGGGGAAGGGAAGGCAAATAAGGCCGCGGGTATTATTGAGGTAGATGGAGTCAAAGTGCACCTTGCGAGCAAAGAGAAGGGGGCATCGTCGACCCGTAGGAGGCACTACTGGCAAGAACAGAAGCTAACACAAGAGGACTTATGGTTATTATTTCTCTTCTTTGTAACAAAGCTGTATTTTTCCATTGGCTGTGAATTACTTGCATCTAGAAATTGACTTTGTTCATTCAGCTCGATTGACAGTCATTAGCATTGCTATGGAAAGGCAGCATGTCAGACCCGGGGAGGCTGCAGAGGTGATCTGAGGGCCTCGTCTCGTTCGCAGGAAGTTCACATTCTAGCCACTAGGCAGCTCTGTGACAAATGCAGAGGGACTCTCTCCCTCCCAGGTCTTCTTGGCCTGAGTTCAGCCCAGGCAGATATCCTGGACAGGAGGCTACGGGGAGAGGCCGGTACATCAGGGGGGCCAGATGCCCTGCAGATAAGAACCAGTTACCAGAGAGGCGACGACTCCCACTCCTGTTGAGTCCATGTGTGTTGGAGTAGCATTGTGTTCCACAGAGTTCTCAATGGATGATTGTTCAGAAGTAGACCAAGCCTTGCTTTGAAGGGGCAGCTGGGTAGACTCCAACGGCTAGCCTTTCAAGTAGCAGGCAAACACGGTAAGCAGGAACATCACTCTACTGGTAAGACGGGCGTAACTAGAGGTACAATAGTCAAGTGCCATTTAAAATGAAAAGGGATCCTGGTAGTATCTCCCCAAAGGTGGATAAGCCTTTTTGTAATGAGGTAAGTGATCTCAATTCTAGCTCTCTGCTTTTAAAAAAAAAAAGTCTTCAATATTTTCTGAAGCTGACATAAACCTATGGAATCCTAGCCAACTGAAATATTTTTCACCCAGGTGTTCTCTTCCTCTGGAGAAAACAAATGGCAGAAGACCTGTCCTTGTTAATCTTCCTCAACTGTTGAATCAATTTTTTTTTCTTTAGAGTTGCCCACCTACCGACTCCTCTTAGTCCAAGAAAGGCACCAGCCCATCCGTCAACCCTCTGGTATTATAATTGATTGGACCAGGACCAGGCCAATCACTTTCTCCCCATTGGGAACCCGAGACTGAGGCAGAATGGCAGCCTGTGTGTCTCAGTATATGATTGCAAATGTAATAGAACAACCCTAAATGTTGGGGGTGGCCATGAGAATGAGTCAACAACTCTTGCTACTGGGCTTCTAGTTCCCACATGCACAGGTTCCTTCTGAACATACCTATTGAGCATGTCTCTGTGATCATTGGATAGCTGTAGACAAGCTCTCTCAGCAATACACATGTCATGGTTTCATGAGGGTATGCCTTCAAAACAGCAGCTTCTGAAACATCTGCTGGGTTGGTTAAGTTCAAGACAGAGAGAGGTCGGATGGGAAGGTTATGGAGACTGCTTTTGGAGGTTCTGCAGGAATAATCCTGATAGATTTTCACAAAACACAGAGGACTACTGGGGGGTTACTATGAAGAACTGCTAAGAAAATAGGAACTGTATTGGTGAGAAGTATACTTATTCATTCTTAGAGGGCAGCAAGGTCTGTCCTAAGAGAATTCCCTTGGGAAGCGTTATCCTAATTACCCTACTGCCCTGATCTTGCCCTTCATATTTTGTTTTGTTCTCAAAATCAAAGGATATTTATAAGAAACATAATTTGGGACCCACAGGGATGCCAAAAACTCACTTTTTGATGTGGTGAAATTTAAGACTGCATAATTCTTCAAGGAAAGTCTAAAGAGATAGAAATAGAGAAATGGAACTGCACAGATTTAGATGGGGGGCATACTAAGAAACAATAGCTTCCTATTTTTCTAGCTTCCTATTTTTAAATACTTGCGGTTTAATAAAGGTTTCTATAATTTTCTAGCCATTCATTTTTGCTTACCCTTATATAACCTACCATGAGAATGGAAAAACGGGAATGTTTGCAGCTACTATGTATGCAGAAAGGTAGAGAGGAGGCAGGGTGAAAGTTTCCTGGATCCTAATGAGATTTCTGATGCATCGTTACCCCGAGTCCCAGGAAATGCCCTTGTATCTTTCAAATACAATGTCTTTTTTCCTTATGGGACTATAGACTGCTCTCTGTTCCTTGCAAGTAGAAGAGTCTTCACACAAGTGTCTCAATATATTTCCCACAACTCTACAACATGCTGTTTTGTAGCCTAAACTTACTTCTTTTGCCAGCATAGCCATGCCATGCTCATTTCTGTTCTTGCATTTGTTCCAATTGATTCTTTTACTTAAAGTGATCTCCTCTCTCACATAACCCAACACAAGACCCTCCTCCCTCATGAAATGACTCCAGCATCATTATTGGTTTCCCTGGTTGAGTTCCTTCTAATACTTTATACCACGAAGGTTAGTGACAAGTTTTATATTATAAAGTGTTCTATGTTGTTGGGTTAATCTTGTCTCCAGAGACACCATACACACTGTGGCAGTCATGTCCTTAAGTTAATTTTATGATGGAAATGTAGGGGTGGCGTCTAGTCTGTTAATCTGGAGATAGCCATTGAGTAGCTAATGTGGGCATGGCTTTCTCCAGAGTCTCTCCAGAGACTTCTAGGAAATCTCACGATATTTTCCTTATGAAGATGAGAAGCTATCTTCTCCAGTTGTTGGGAGTTAGTCTCAGAGACGATGAATCACGGAAAAGACAAGATGGCAGCATCTGAGAAGCTGGAGGAGCCGGCGGAGAGACCACACGGCTTTGCCCAAATGGAGCCAGACCTCTGAAGCTGGGGTGACCACATGGAGACCTCTGCCAGTGATGAGTTGCTTCTGCTGTTGATGGGCCCTGAGCCCTGGAGGCGAGGAGCCATGTGGAGACCCCTGCCAGTGCTGGGATTCTGCACCCACAGACCTGTGAGTGAGAAAGAGACTTTATAGACTGATATCGGGTATTTGGGTTAATATCGGACTTATGACTTTGAACTGGATGGGGCTAGGATGTTTTCTCAATGTCCTGTTCCTCTTGTGTATAAACCCTTTCCTTATATTGATATGCATGTCCTTGAATTTGTTCCTCTAGTCTACCCGGACTAACACACACACTTAGACGTTAACAGCATACACACGCCTTTTTCCTAATCAGATTTCTTTTTGTGCCTGTGCCTGCTTGGGCTGGAACACGTTTGCCCCCAGACACACTCCCGATTATCTGAGAGGGTGGTTGCTGTAGAGTTGACTCCAATTCACGGTGACATGTGTAGCAGATAGGCCTGTGCTACAAAGAGTTTTACACTAGGTTGTACATAGGGTAGTGCCATGTGATTTTGGATAGGGCACTTTTCTTTGGAGAGGGTACACATAGGGATCTCTCCCAGTCAGTTGACATAGTAGCTGCCTTTTAGATGTCCTGACAGAGACAAGTGATTGCTCCCAGGGCTTCACCATCAGTTTACTAAAACATTTCCTTTGGTATTCCATCAATTCCTGGATTCTTGCTTTGAGTTAGTGCTTTTAGTGCAGCTTGAACTTCTTCCTTCATTCAGCACCATTGGCTCTTACTCATATGCACTCTCTTGAAATGGTGGAATGTCAACTGCTTCTTTTTAGCAGTGATTCCATGTATTCCTTCTATCTTCTTTTGCTCTTTCCTTCATCATTTAATATTTTGCCCATAGAATCTTTCAGTATTGCCACTCAAGGATTGAATTTTTTCCTCGGTGCTTTCATTTTCAGATATACTGAGTGTGTTCTACTTTTTTGGTTTTCTAACTCTAGGTCTTTCACATTTCATTCTATTATTTTAGTTTGTCTTAAGTTGCCCATTGGAATTTTCGATTCAGCTCTTTGACCTAATCGTTTCTTCCACTTTCTTTTAGCTACTCTATGATTTAAGAGCAAGTTTCTAATCCTTTTCTGACATCCACTTGGTGCCCATTCCAAAAAAAGGTGAACCAACAGAACATGCAAATTATAAAATATACCAATGAATATCACATGCAAGTAAAATTTTGCTGAAAATCATCCAACAACGGTTGCAGCAGTACATGGACAGAGAGATACCAGAGGTCTGGGCCAGATTGAAAAGGGGATATCAAATAAGCGACATGATTACTGATGTCGGATGTATCTTGGTTGAAAATAGAGACTATCAGAAAGATATTTGCTTGTGTTTTATTGGCTTTGCCAAGGCATTTGACTAGTTGGGTCCTAACAAACTATGGATAATTTTGAGAAGAATCAGAATCCCAGAACACTTCATTGTGCTCATGCACAAATTTATGTGGCTCAAAAGGCAGGTCGGTGGTGGGGCACAACAAAGGAATATTGCATAATTTAAAATTAGGAAAGGTGTCTGTCATAGTTGTATTCTCTTACCATATTTATTCAATGAGTAGGCTGAGCAAATAATCAGAGAAGCTGAATTTTATGAAGAAGAAAATGGCATCAGGATTTGGAGGAAGGCTTATTAACAACTGTAATATGCAGATGACATAAGCTTGCTTCTCTAACAATAAGAAGGAATCAAAGCACTTGCTGATGAAGATCAAGGATTGCAGCCTGCAGTATGGCTAACAACTCACTGTAAAGAAGACCAAAATCTTCACAATGAGTCAATAGGTAGCAGCATGATAACTGGGGAGGGGAGGGCGGAATTGAAGTTGTCAAGAATTGTGTCTTGTTTGGATCCACAACCAAATGTTCATAGAAACAGTCAAGAGAACAAAGGATGAGTTGCCTTGGGCAAATCTACTGCACAAGATCTTTTTAGATTTTTGAAATGTAAAGATGTTACTTTGAGGACTAAGGTGTGCCCAACCCAAGCCCTGCTATTTTCAATTGTCTCATATGCATGTGAAAGTTGTACATTAAGGAAGACCAAAGAATTGACACGTTTGAATTGTGGTGCTGGAGAAGAATTTTGAAAGTACCACAGACTGCTGGAAGCCCTATGGACTGACAAATTGATCTGTCTTATAAGACATATGACCAGAATGCTCCTTAAAGTCAAAGATGGCTGTATGTCAACTTACATATTTTAGACATATTATTAGGAGACTTGTGTCTTCTAACCATATGAAGCGAACATCATATTTAGGAAATTAGAGCAGCAGCAAAACGAGGTCCTCAATTTGATGGGCTGGAACAATGGACTCATAGGAATAAGTGTGAAGGTGGTGCAGGACCTGGCAGTATCTTATTCTGTGGTACATAGGATTGCTATGAGTCAGAACCAACTTGATGGCACCTAATGACAGTGATAACATAGGGCAGTTATGAGTTAGAGGCAACTTGACAGCACCTAAACACAATAATAACATTTAACCTTTCATCCAAGACACCTCCAGGTGTCCTGCCCACCTTCATATATCAGCCAAGAACATTAACTGCAAAAACATTAACTGCACCACCCAGTGACTCTAGTAGGTTAGGTAAAGGGCATTGAGAGCGCGGTGGAAGAATGAGAGCACTCTAGTTTAAAAGTGACCCACCAGTCATGTCTCTTCCCTTGTCCTCCTTTCCAACACTGTGAAGTTGCTTCTCCACCATTTTGAATAAGGTGTGTGACCCCATTTTCCCACAGGAGAGAGTGAATGCCCTGCATTGGACTGTGAAAGAGCTGATGCCATTTGCAAGAGAACCTAATTTATTGGTGCCAAACGTTTGGCCAGCCCTCATATACATGGGTGATGTGTATATTCCCAAACTTTGGATGAACTGAGAATCACTTCAACTTAATTTTGGAAATCTAAATATATGGAATGCATTAGCTAACTTTATTTTTGGCAGAGAATTTAACCATTCTACTCATGTTTTGCTCCAACGAAATTTTAAAATTAGTTTGCATTTCCTAAGCACACATCATCTGGGTGAGAGCTGAGGGAGGGAGAGGAAGATGGGTGGGGAGGTGATAGGAGAAAGCTAGATTGAAATTAAAACTTTCCTGGCAGATACTTCTTTAAGTAGATAATCCATATTCAGATGCATGAAAACTGACTACAATTGAGTCCTGCAGCCTAAAAGAATTAGATCATTGTAGACACCTAACCACGAATCAAAGATAAATAAGGTGCTAAATACAGAAAGGTAAGAAGAAGATGGTCTCCTTACCTCCTGGGAAGGAGCAGAGCTGCAAAAATAATTTTGGTATGATGTTAAATGTTCTCTACTGAAGAGTCGAGTTGATTAAAATATTGTTCATTGTTCATATGTTGGCAATGGCCTATGAGAGTAAAAATTCACTTTTTCTAAGTGTTCAGTGTGCTTTGCAAACATAAGTTCCTTATCTTTAGCCAGCTTGGGAAGGTCAGGGTCCAGGTTCCTTACTTCTTAGAAAACTGAACTATATCAAAAGACTTTTTCAAGGATGAAACAAACAGCCTCCTTTGCCTTCAGGGACCTCATCATAATTGTGAGTACCACTTGAGTTATCCTTACTTTGTACTAGAAACTTCATATATTTGCTATCTACCCAAACCCTGCAAGTTGGGTTAAATACTGGTGAGGAAACTGAGATGCAGAGAAGATGATTTCATTATAGTCACATAAATAGAAAGTATCTGAGTGGAGACTGGTCTCTAATGTTCTTTACCCAGAGCCTTGTACCCATCTGATGGTTGTGTGGTTGTGGTTAAATGTCACCAAGCTTGTGTCAACCCATGCACAACAGACTAAAACATTGCCTAATTTAGTTCCATCATCAGAGCCGTTGGTATACCCATTATTGCAGCCACTCTATATTTTCAGTACCTTTCCTGCTAGGAGGTTCACCTTCTGACAACATAGCGGGCAATATTTCTATTATGATTCACAAGCAATTCATTGACTCATTCTAAGGAGTAGATCACCTGGCCTTTAGTCCGGAAGTGCACTTCAAGAATGTTCAACAGGTGGTGGCTGATGGTATTTACTCTCAAGAAATACAGACTGTACTTTAAGCTGGTAAACTGACCACTGAGAGTTCTCTCTTCACATTGCCCTACCTCTCTGTGAGTTGACCCAAGCTTTAAAACCTCTGTGCATAAGGCCCACCATGAGACATGGCATCCCTCACAAACCATAATGCTTCAGGGGACAATACTGGAGACAGTGTGCACAATCTGACCCCATCATGCTGGGGTGAAACACTAAGGGCATGGGGAAGCAAGGGGAGCAAAGTAGTGAAATCCCCAGGGAATACCAAAAATACACTTTGGAGACAGAGTGTGGCACCCCATTAGACTGAATTGGAAAACACACATAAAGGCCAACAAACAGACATTGAACTTTTAATAGGCCTTTCCATTTTTGTCAGTGGCTTTCTTTTTGTTGTTGTTTTGTTGTTCTTGTTGTTCTTTTGCTGGTCTTAACTTTGTTGTTTTACTCAGCTTTTCTGGGGTTTTGCATTTATTAATATATCTGAATGTTTTATTAATGTATCTAGATAAGATAGGCAAGATAAATAATTTGGAGATGAAAAGAATGGGACCGATGGTTCCAGGGGAATACAGGAGAAGGGAAGGTGGGATAAAGGATGGTGGTGGAGGGGGGCCCAACCCAGGGACAAGGGAACAACAAGTGAACTAAAATCAATGGAGAGAAGGGAGTAAGTAGGATGCCTAGTGGGGCTTAATCAAGGGCAATGTAGCAGCGAGGAACTACTAAACCTGAATGAAGGCAAAACATGATGGTGGGACAAGGGGAAAGTAGTAGGAGATACAGGAAAGGACCAGGAGGCATTGATAGAGGTCTAAATAATCCAGCATTCTGTGATGTTCACCTTCCTAACACAATCACTGAAGACAAAATGAATGTATAAGTAAATGTAGTGAAGAAAGTTGATGGTGCTCAGCTATCAAAAGATAATACATCTGGAGTCTTAAAGGCTTGAAAACAAGTGGTCATCTAGCTGAGAAACAACAAAGCCCATGTGGTAGAAGCACACCAGTCTGTGTGATCATAAGGTGTTGATGGGATCACGTACCAGGCATCAAAGGCCCAGAACAAAATCATACCCAAGTTGAATGGAGGGTGGAGAAGGAGGGGGAGCCCATGGAAACCCAATGCCAATCTGAACAATTAGTCACCCCTGTACAGAAGGATCATGTGGCTTGGGGCTGAGCCCTCGTGGCGCAGTGGTTGTGTGCAGGACTGCGGCCCACAGGGTTGATGGTTCAAATATAGCAGCAGCTCTCCAGGAGCAAGACTGGGCCTCCTACTCCCACCAGGGGGCAGTGATACCCCCCCCCAAAAAAAAACGGAGGAATCAGGTGGAAGAAATAAGCCAGTCAGGGTGCAGTATAGCACTGATGAAACACACAACTTTTCTCTAGTCCTTTGGTGCTTCTTTCCCCACACTATCATGATCTCAGTTCTATTTTACAAATAGGATTAGACCAGAATATGCACTCTGCTACAGATAAGAGCCTGCAACACAGGGAATCCAAAATAAATAAACCCCTCAGGACCAACAATCAGAGTAGAGATTTCAGGAAGATAGGGAGAGAAAGAGGGAATCGATCACAAGGATCAGCCTATATCCACCTCTAAGAGGGATAAACAATGGAAAAGTGGATGAGGGCTGACAGGACAATGTAAGATATGAAAATAATAATATATTACTTATCAAGGGTTCGTGAGGAAGGGAAGGCAGGCAGGGGAGGGAGGAGGAAGAAATGGAAAACTGATATCAGATGTTCAAGCGGGAAGAGAATGCTTTGAAAATGATGATGGCAGCATATTTGCAAATGTACTCAACACACTGGATTGTGATAAGAGATGTAAGAGTTCCCAATAAAAGTATTTAATAAAAAAATTTAAACCTCTGTGCTTGGAATTCTGTACCATCTAAATAACTATCCTTGATATACCCTTGATGTAAAGATCTCTGGGATCCAACAAAGGGTTGAAGAAGCCTACAATTACATCAGGCTAATCCATGTTTTCACATTGAGAACAGTGTACTGATAGCTGATAGGGAAGAAGAAGGAAAAAACTCACCAACAATACACTCTGGCTTTTACCTTCATTAGCTGCTGCCTTTACACATAGCTGTTGAGTACCTGCGGACCAATTGCAGGTAGAAATTGTTGGAAAGCATAGAGGCACCTAGTTACAATGAGGGCAAAAGAGGCTTTTAAAAAGCGATATATGATTAAACCAACATTAAATTAAGAACTCTTAAAAAAAGTATTGGAGTATGACCCTACCACAATTATTTTCAATCTTTTTTGTCTACTAACTATATATATTTTACATAGTTGTAAAAATATGTATTATAGTAATTTACTACTGTTATTATACATATAATACACATTCATTATAGAAAATTTGTGTACATAAAAATGTGTTGTTCTAATTTCTTATGTAATTTGTAAACTCTTTTTCATCTTTAGCGAGCTGTCTACTCTGTGGGATTATGGGCGCTATAAGAATAGGAATCATGTCTCATTCGTCTTTTTATGCTATCCTTAATAATGGTGCCTGGCACATACTAGGTGCTTAGCATATATTGGTTGAAATAATGAGTTTTGTTATATAGAGCCAACATTAATTATTTGTAATAGCTACATAGTATTCAAAGTAATATACTCAAAACTCTTAGTAGACCAATTAGTAAGCATTTAAGTTATTTTCAGGGTTGTTGTTTTTGCCAGGAACTTCTTCTTACACATAAATTTTACTTTCATTTGAACAATTCAACAAAATGTTTAAATACGTATTTCCTTTAGAACAGCTTGTCCTTAAACAACCATGCTGATTAGTCAGAATACTAATTAATCTTGAAGAAAGTGTTAGTTGGAGTGGTCTTTTTTTTCAAAACCATTTATTGGGAGCTAATACAGATATCATAAATTCCTGAGTTTGATCACATCAAATATTGTTGTATAATTGCTACAAGAGTCCGTCTCAAGTCATGCTCTTCTTTCCTGATCTCCTTGATACCTTGATCCCCCTCCACCACTTTATCCCCCAGGAACCCTTATTCTACTTGTTGTCTCTATAGAGTCATCAATCCTGGATTTCATACACTGAAAAATGGAAAAGCATTTAACAAAAAATCAAAAGGATGAACCCCAATGATGAAACACATCTGAGATAAACCCCAATATGAGAAGAAACACACAGAGAGAAATATTGAAAACCAGATTAGGCCCAACATATATCAGAAAAAGGATCCACTGACATGGGTTTAACCATTCAAATCAGATTTTTCACTTTGATCTCCTGTAGTTATCTCTCCAATACTCTCTGTTTGATAACCAGTTTATTCCCACCACTCCATTAAGGACAGAGGGAAATCACCAGAAGCTTGTTTCCTGTGTAGCTCTCACAAATGCACCTTGGGCTTCCACTGTCATTCATAGCCTTTACAAACCAGAATTTCACAATTTAGGCACTGATAGTAATCCCTCCTTTGATTTACAGTCCTTTGGTCACTGATGTTGGGGTGCTACTTCCATGTGGACTTAATTGACATGAAGTGATTTTTTTAAATAGGCTCTTTAAGATGGGACCAATAGCTATTTAATAATAAAAGCTAATAATCCTTCAATTTTTGACAAATCTGCCTCAAGAAAAATTGAGCTTACTTTTTTCTTTTTCTATCTTCTATCTTTCATTGCTAGACCCTCCCTGTGAACCCTCCTCTATGATAATAAGGATGGATCCTGAATGGCACAAACAGGTAACGGCCTGATGACCAGCCAAAAAGTGGGCTGTTTAAATCCAGCCAGAGGCAGATCCCCTTTCCAAAAGCCACAGCTTTGAACATTCTATAAAGCAGATCTCTCTGCACAAATGGTTGGGATAAAGAAGCTAGCAGTATGCAAATACCATGTCCCAGGTTCTTCTGGCAGTTAACTTCCTGTTAGCTTTTGCCAATGAGAAGAACTGGTAAGAAAATCAATATGAGAAGTGTTTTCTCCTCTGCTTCTTCTTCCTCCTCCTTCCTCACTCTTTCCTTCGTTGTTCTCAAAGCATTTCTTCCAGTATTCCAACTTTCAAAGTAATGATCTGCCCTCTGCAATCCTGGGTTCTGGAAACCTTATCACCACTGTGTGGTTTTCCTAACTACAGATCAGAGACCATCTCTGGATTGTTTCATGGTCTACTCTTCCCATTTGACTTTCTAAGACCTGTGCGACCTTTTCCTTATGCCAAATGTTCTCTGCTGAAATATCTAGCATGATAACTGTTTTCCTAACTAGATGCTAACTAGTTAGCATCAGTTAACTGATCCAATAAAAAGAGTCTAGAGAAAAAGAAAAGGATTTCTACTCCCATAAAGAGTGACAGTCTCAGAAACTCACAGGGACAGTTCTACCCTGTCCTATCAGGTCAAGATGAGTTGGAATTTGACACTGGATGTCAGTGATGTCAGTGACTGAACTGACTGATCCTTCCCCTATGTTTTCAAATCTTCCATTCCAATGACCAATATTTATTAATGCACTTAATCAATGCTTGATCAATGTCCAAGTGAAAACATTGGCAACATTTTCAATGTCTTCATCATTAATTGTAATGGTTGTTGCATAAATGTGGATAATAATTTTATTGACTAGACTTTCATATAGAGGCATAGATTTATCCTATCACAGACAGCCTTGTATTTCAAGATATATCTTGAAATGTTCTTTTGGATGATGCATGAGATACCATTTTTCTTGGATTTTTCATTTCAAGCATAGTAAATCATAAGATGTGAGATTTAGAATAGCCAATATCAATTCATTTCAACTCACTGATTCCTAGCATATTGATCCTTGTGTGTTTCATTTCATTTTTATAACTCTCAATTTTCCTTGATTCATATTTCATGCATTTGATCTTCTGATTATTAATAGATTCTTGTAGCTGTATCTTTTTGTTTTGAATTACCCACATACACACACACACACACACACACACACACCCCGGAAATGAAGGTCCTGACCGTTTTAATACATCCAAGTCACTACAGTTGATTCTACTTTGAAAATAGAGCTTTTCCTCAGTTGTATTTTGAGTGTCTTCCAACCTGAGAGACTCATTTTCCAGCACTATATCTGAAAGTTCTGCTGCTCTTCATAATTTTGTCAATGACTAATTTCTCAGAATTGGAGCACCTAGTACTTCATGATCTGTTCTTAGTCTGAATGTTCTGTTAAAACATCTTCTCCATGGTTGACCTTGCTGGTATTTTAAATACTGCTGACATAGCTTCAATCCTCACAGCAACACACAAACCACCAGACTAGTGTTTATTTATGTGAACGTTATTTTAGTTTCTTTATTAGAAGGATATTGGAACATTGCTAATAATGTCTTAACTCAAACTTTGTAGTAAAAACCAAACAGTATTCAGTGTGACAAACATCTTGACATGTAATTGCCTAAATAAATTGACATATAATTGATTATAAAGATTGTCTAATTCAATCAATGATGATGCAGTAGGTTATCCATTGGGTTGCTAGCTTCAAGTTCAGCTGTCTGCATGCAGTCACTTTCAGAGAGAAAGAGGAGTCTTTCTACTCCCTTAAAAATGTATGGCTTTAGCTGAGCCCCGGTGGCACAAGTGGTTGAGTCCAGGACTGCAGCCCGCGGGCTTGGCGGTTCAAATCCAGCAGCAGCTCTTAGGAGCAGCACTGGGTAGCACCCACAACCACCAGAGGCAGTGATGCCAAAAAAAAATGTATGGCCTTGAAAACACCTGTACAGGGGCAGCTGTACACTGTCCTGTGGGGTCACTATGATTCAGAAGTTCAATGTCAGAAGACATGCTGAAACTTGTTCTTGAACCTGTAGTAGCTAAAGCAAATGGAAGATACAATGAAGTCAAGGGGGCTAATTAGAGAAATCAAAGGACAGCTCCAGAAAACAAAGTAAAGATATTGAGTTTGAAAACCAAGAAAGAAAAAAAAAGGAAGAATGCACTCAGCATATGGCATACTGAAAGAAGTGAAGAAAAATTCAAGCCTCTAGTTGATATATTGAAAGAATTTGATGGGTAAAATATTGAATAATACAGAAAACATCAAAAAAAGATGAAAAGAATACACAGAATCACTCTGCAAAACAACAACAAATCATCATTCAACCATTTCAAGAAGTAGCACATGATCAAGAACCAACAATACTAAGGGAAGAAGTCCAAACTGCCCTAAGGTTTTAGCCAAAAACAAGGCTCCAGGAATTGACAGAGCACTGTATTAGTCCAGGTAGACTAGAGGAACAAATTTCACAGACGCGCATATGGATACAAGCAATAGGTTTATATTCAAGAGGAACAGGACACTGAGAAACCATCCCAGCCCAGTCCAGTGCAAAGTCGTAAGTTCGATAATAACCCATATGCCCAAAATCAGTCCATAAAGTCTGCTTCCGACTCAGGAAGTCACAGGTCAGTGGGTGCAGAATTCTGGCACTGGCAGGGGTCTCCCCATGGCTCCTCACTTCCAGGGCTCAGGTCCATCGACAGCATGCCACTCCAGCTTCAGAGGTCTGTCTTCATCAGGGCAAAGTCGTGTGGTCTCTCCACCGGCTACTCCAGCCTCCCAGCCACCACCATTCTGTGTTGCCTGTGGTTAATCATCTGTCAAACTAACTTCCAACAACTGGAGAAGATAGCTTCTCATCTTCACGAGGGAAATATCGCAAAATTTCCCTGGAGTCTCAGGTGAAAGCCATGCCCACACAGAGACCTCATCAGCTACTCAATGGCTTTCTCCTGATTAACAAGCCAGACTCCACCCCTACAGAGCACCAATAGAAATGTTTGGGACAAACTGAGGAAGCATTGAAAGCATTCACTTGCTATACCAAGACACCTGGAAGACAGCACCTAACAACACTCACAAAGTAGAGATTATATGATGAATTATGCTATCAGATTTGGATTCCTGTCATTTAGAGATGTGATATTAACTCCTAACCACCTTAAGGGAATGATTATGGTCCAGGCAGAATGTTCCACTCCTACTGCGTACTGTCACACTAGAATATCAGTCTTTTATCTGATGACCACCGTTACTAATCTTGGATCTTACTCATTATTGACTGTCTTTAAGGTCCAAGTATTTATAATTTTATTTAGTTTTCTTTCTTTTCTCAGGAGATAAAAATGGAGCTAGTAGTAAAAAGATAAATGAACCCTTAAAGAGAGGTTCATAGACATTTAGAAAGCAAAAAAAAAAAAAAAAAAAAAAACCTCAGCAGGGCCTCACAGGGTCTGGAATTGAGAACTAGAAAGACTGTAAACAGGGATCTCTCTCTCTCTCTCTCTCTCTCTCTCTCTCTCTCTCTCTCTCTCTCTCTCTTGCTTCCAGAGTCCTTATGGCTTCAGCCTCAATCTTTTCTTCATGTCATATCTGCTTCTTTCTTTTTCTCTCCCCACAGTCTCAATTCAGCATCTGCCATTCCCAGTTGTCCAGGGCCTCAACTTTATTATCATTTGATTTCTAGAGGTGGTTTCAGTTCCCAGTGTGGTCAGCAAAATGCTGACTATGACTTTTATGACTACATAACCCCTCTTCTCAAGCCTGAGGCTGATTTTTTTTTCTCTGAGAAAACATATCCTGTGTACTGGGCAATGGCAGGAGGAATTTAAAAGCCTTTGAGAATAACTAAATACTGCATGAAGCGCTAATTGAAAATGGCTCATTGTTGACATGATCTGCCCAGCACCCACCCCCACCCCGAACCCAGCCCCATCTATCCATGGCCTTCTTGAATTGCTTTATATTCTTTGTGCACATTTGAGAATTTTCATGGGGGCAAAAAAATCCATGATCCCTGAATTCCATTTTCCCACAAGCTTGTTACACCCCCCTGGCTTGTGGCTCCCTCCCCATGGGGTTCTTGCCTTCCCTTTTGCCAGGTGACCTCCTGTTCATCCTCTAGGTCTCAACCCCGCTGTTGCTTCCTGAAGGCTATTCTCCCTGACTGGTCTTCTTAGGCGAAACACATTGCCCCCTCACAGGCTCTTGTCATAGGACATTCAGTTTGAAATGTGAAGGAGTGAGTGTGTTAAAAAATGCCTTTCTCTTTCATTATTACGTACATCGGTCCAAAGACGATATCTGATCTTGCTCCTCATTATGCCCTCAACGTCTAGCATGACATCATTTTGTAACAAACATATGATTGTATCAAATCTGTTTCTCAGCGACCACATCATTCATTTCTTAGTTCTTTAGTTTCTCTTTTGTAAAACCATTTGTCCTCATTTCATAATTTCATGTTCCTGATTCATGGTTATAATGTCCTCCTTTATCTCTTTAAGGATAACAAATATAACGACTTGTGTTGATGACTCTATGATTATGTTGCCTTGTATAAGAACTCTGTCTCTTTGCTGATTTTTATTGTGATGACTTTCCTCCAACTCTAAGTCTATTTTCACGGAGTGTGTATCTTACATGGCAGGTGTGTTTCACAGAGAGCCAGGTTGGTAACACCCATCTGCAGTCTCAGCCGCAACCTCTGAAACCTAGGGGAAGGTTCTTACTTAATCACTTCACAGTTAAAATATTGTTAAGATTTTCTCCTCACATATTTTATCTCAATTTGTTTTCTAAGGCACTCTGGGACATCGAGCAGACTTTATCTTTTGCTGTTCCTTAACACTGGATTTCTGGGCTGAGCCCCGGTGGCGTAGTGGTTGTGCACGGGACTGCGACCCACTGGGACGGAGGTTCAATTCCAGCAGTGGGGCTGGGCCTCTTACTCCCACCACCAGAGAGCAGTGATGCCCCCCAAAAAACAAAACAAAACAAAAAAATCAAAAAAACACTGCATTTCTGTTCAATCATGCCTTTTTCAAAACCATACCGTTAACAAAATAGCAGAACCACAATTGAACCCATACCCTGGATTACATATCCCACATTCATCACCTCATACATAAATGCCCCTTCAGTATCCTGTTCAAAAGTCAGTCCATATTTCCAGTGACAAGTGACAAATCCCATCCCAAAGCAACAGAAGGAAAAGAGGTCATTTTACACAAACCAGGAAAGGAAGCACTTGACCTGGGCCATGCATCTTATCTCTGCTTCTCTGTGTGCTGGTTTCATTCTCTGCTAGAGGTTATTTCTTTCACTGGTCAGACATATGACCTCTGGACCCACATTCCAAAAGCTATGGCCCTAACGCATAATGCCTTCACCCATCAGGAGAGAACAAATTTCTCACCCTTTGCTCCAGTATTTAAAATCTCCAGGAAGGACTCTGGGTGGCCCAGCTTGTGTTACATGTCTGCCATCTGGGCTGATCATTGTGGGCCTGTAGATAGGATACTGTCATTGGCCTGATCTGGGATGTGAGCCTATCCCGTTACTAAAGAGTAGGGTTTAATAGTCAGCCCAAAATCATACAAGAGGCCGCCTCAAAATATGGAGAATACTATTCTGCCCTTATTACATCAAACCACTTTAGTAGAATTTGTTTGGGGTGGCTGCCATGTAAGTTACACTCACAAAGGGAAATTGGTTAGCAAATAGACGCAAAGATATAATTGTATGCTGTAACATCTGGTCATGTTACCATCTAATATGGTGGACAGCACAAGAGCTTAGGAGTCAGAATGACTCCAAATTTAAATCCTAAGGCTGCCCCTTAAGAGCTTTGTGACGTTGGACTTCAAAAGCATATTAGAATGCTTGCTACTCTCTTTAGTGGTGAAGTTCAATAACAGTCACTCGGCAGTAGCACCTATACTAGCCTAACATATGTATTGTGTCTATTTCCCTCTTAACTATCCAAAAAGCAGTTAATGATTTTAAACCAAAAAATTGTCAACTCCCTTGAAATAACTTCAGTTATTTTAAAATTTGTAATGAGAGCTTCAGATAGTTATAGCAAAAAGCAATATATCTTCTTTGACTTGAAAAAGCAAGTCTCTTTATTCAGACCGACTCAAGGGGAAATGGAAAGTCTCAACAAACTCGTAGCAAGTGAGGAGATTGACTCAGGAATCAAAAACATCCCAGCAACAACAACAGAACACATCCTCGATCAGATGACTTCATCAGGGAATTCGACCAAACAATTGGTGAACAATTGACACTAATCACGTTTAAACTCTTCCAAAAGACAGCAAAGGAATGAATATTACCTAATTCATTTTATGAAACAAACATAACCCTAATATTCAAACCAGGTAAAGATAGCACAAGGAAAGAATATTACAGGCCAATATCTCCTACAAATAGGAAAAATTCTCAACAAAATGCTAGCAAACAGTATTCAATGACACATTAAAGAAATCATACACCATGACTAACTAAATTCACTCCAATAATTCAAATATGATTCAATATAGAAAGTCAATCAACATAGTAGACCCCATCTACAGAACAAAGGACCACATGAAAAGAACCATACGATCATCTTGAAGGATGCAGAAAAATCAACTAGAAAAAATCCAATGCCCTTTCTCGATAGATATTCTAAAGAAGATTGGAATATGATTTGGGGCAAATTTGAAAAGCCAAGAGCCAAAATTATACATAGAGAAGAAAGAATTAGAGAGTTCCTTTAAAAAGACAAGGATACTGCTCTCTCTTTCACAACTGTTATTGAACTTTAGAAGTCTAAGCCAGAACAATAAGGCATAAAAAATTATTAGAGCTAATTAAGGAATTTAGCAAAGTTTCAGGGTAAAAGATCAATTTTAAAAAATCTGTTGGGGTTCTATACACCAGCAATGAGAAATCTGAAATGTAAATTAAGGAAACAATTCCGTTTACAAAAGTATCCAAGAGAATGAAATACTTAAGATATGAAAGACTGTGAAAACTATAAAAACACTTCTGAAAAAGACTAAAGCAAAACCAAAAATCCACTGCCGTCCAGACAATCCTGGCCCATGACCACTATATAGAAGATTACCTAGGCCTTATAAATCATTACAGGAGCAGAGAGCTCGTCTTTCAGTTGCAGTGCCACTGGTGGGTTTGAAAAGCTGACCATGCAGTTAGCTTATCCAACAGCACCACCAAGACTCCTTGAAAGAGACTCATACTCAAAACTCCATGCCATGAGACACCGCAACCCTATTAAACACAGTGGAACTGCTCCTGTGAGTTTCCAAGATTGCAACCCTTGACAGAAGAGAAAGCTTCATTTTTCTTCCACGCACAGTGTTAAGATGTCTGAAATTGTTAAGGTTGAGTGTGCCAATCTGGCCAATAAGCACTTGTGGGATAAATTAAAGGGTGGAGAGATAAATGACTCGATGATCCTTGCCTTTCTAGTTCTCGAGTCTCTTGCTCTCTGATGGTCTGACCAGGGTGCAGCTGCCTAAGCCAGTTCCCTGCTTTAGCCAGCAAGGCTCACTTCCTGCAAGACATCCCTGGGAAGCCTCATGGACCTCTCCTGAGGCAGCCCTGGGTCCTGGAGCAGCCGCATGGAGACCTCTGCCAGTGCTGAGAGGCTTACTGAGATTGAGGAGGACTTTGTACATCAATGTCAGACATATGGGCTAATCTTGGACTTATGGGCTTGGATAGCACTGAATTGGGATGCTTTCTTAATGTACACTTACACTTTATATAAAACTCTCTCTTATATACCTATGAATTTCTATGGATCTTTTTTCCAGTCTCCCCAGACTAACACAATGTCAATATTACCCAAAGAGATTTAAATATTCTGTAAGATTCCAAGCAAGATTCCAACAGCCTACTTTACAGACATGGAAAAACCAATCCTCGACTTTATAGGGAAAGGCAAAGGTCCCCAATATCTAAAACAATATTGAAAGAGAAGGACAAAGTAGGAGATTTCACACTTTCTGGTTTTAAAACAAATCACTACAGTAATAAAAGCAGTATGGTACTGGTGTAACAAAAGACACAAAGATCAATGCAATAAAATTGAGAGTCTGGATGGAAATCCACATATTTAGGGTCAATTGATTTTAGACAAGAGTGCTAAATGCATTGGCTGGATAAATACAAATCTTTTCAACAAATGGTACAGGGAAAATTGGATTTCCACATACAGGGTTTTCATTATCTAGGGTTGCTATAACAGAAATGCCAAAAATGGATGGCTTTAACAAGTAGAAATTTGTGATTTCAGTTTGAGGAGTTAGAAGTCCAAGTTGAGGGTGCCAGCTCTAAGGAAGGCTTTCTCAGTGACATCTCTTGGGTAAGGTAACCAGGTGCCCCACTTTTTAACAATTTGTCCTGTGTCCTGTGGCATTTTAAAATTTAATAAATATATTACAATACTGTTTTTACGTTCTATGAAAGTTTTTGTTGCTTCATATCGACCACAATGTTAATCAAGAACCCCACCCCCAGTCAATGTTGCCCTGCTTAAAATCTGGTCACTTTACTTGGGGGAAGATCCTCGCCTCCTTTCAAAATCTGTGGGCAAGGGTCTTGATATCAATCTTTCATGATATTCGTGGTGCAGGCACCCAAGGTCCAAGTGATGTGCTTGGCTCTGAGTTCTTCTTTATTAGTGGTACTAAGGTTCCTGTCTCTCTGCTTGTTTATTTCTCTATTTTTTCAGTGTTTTACATTTTTTTTGTTCTTCTCTATTTTTGTTTGCTTCATTCTATATTTTGTCTATTGTAAGATAAAAGAATAATAATACCAAGCACGCCTCAGGAACTTCCCCTTACCATCACTATCACAAGGACCTTGAATTCCACCTTAATCTGCCCTCATGAACATAGCAAACACAATCTAATCCTTATTCCTATGGCCTTCTCCCACCTCAGTAGCACACAGAATTCAAGATTTAGCACACATCACAAATAGGGGATAATGCAACAGATCATGTCATGAGGATAATTATCACCAGATAACTGCCAAACTGCGTCATTACATAACTGCCAAATCTCTGATTCATGGCTTATCCAGAGTGACATGTTATTTGGGGGGACACAGCTCAATTCATGATCTACAGAAAAATTAAACAAGATCCATGCCTCTTACTATGCACAATATTAAACTAAAAATAGAATTCAGCCCTAAATGTGCAAACTGAAACCATAAAATGTTTAGAAGAAAAGCAGAGGCAGTCCTGTCAGGCCTAGCTTTTAACAGTGAATTCGCTAACTTAATAACAAAAGCATTAACAGCAAAAGACAAAGCAAATAAATGGAACTTCATAAAAAAATTTTAATTGTTCATGCAAAGACTTTATCAAAAAGACAAGTTACTGGGAAAATATCTTCATAAAGTAGTATATCCAACAAGGACTTAACAATCAACAGTTTAACAACAGAAGCACAACCCAACTATAAAATGGGCAAAGGGCTTGCCTAGATATTTCACCAAAAGGACATTCGAATGGCAACCAAACCAAACACAAAAGTTACTCCAAGTCATTAGCCATCAGAGAGGTGTGATTAAAACCACGATGATACCACTCCTCCAAGTAGCTATGATTTTGGAGATCTTGATTTTTAAGCAAGAAACAAAAGCATCAAACAATAAGTGTTGGTAAGGATGTGGGGAAATTGGAACCCGTGCCCATTCCTGGGGATCTGTGGTGCGGCTGTTTGGCAGTTCTTGTACTGCTGCCACAAAGTCCATGGTTCAAGCCTACTAACTGTTCCACAGAGGAGAGCTGAAGTTATCTGCTCCCATAAAGATTTAGAGCCCTGAAAAGCCTACATTGGGTTTCTATTCATCAGAAGCCATCACTTGTCTGTCAATTTGTCATAATCTCAAGATAAATCTGTCTTGAATAAAGTATGGCCAGCAGTCAGGGCAAAACGTAGCAATGATGAAATATGCAACTTTCCTCTTGTTCTAAAATGCTTTCTCCCTCCCACTATCATGATCCCAATTCTACCTTACAAATTTGGTTGTACCGGAGGATGTACACTGGTACAGATAGGAACCAGAAACATGGGGTATCCAGAACAGAGGATCCCTTGAGGACCAGTGGGGAGAGTGGCAACACTGGGAGGAGGGAGGAAGGGTGGAGTAGAAAGGGGGAACTAATTATAAGGATCTACATATAACCTCCTTCCTGAGGTATGGACAACAGGGAAGTGGGTGAAGGGAGGCATCAGACAGGGTACGATATGACAAAACAATAATAATTTATAAATTATCAAGGGTTCATGAGAAAGGGAGGAGTAGGGAGAGTGTGGAAATATGAGGAGCTAATACCAAGGGCTTAAGTAGAAAGGAAATGTTTTGAGAGTGATGATGGCATCAATAGTACACGTGTGCTTTGCATACAATAGCTGTGTGCATGGACTGTGCTAAGAATTGTATGAACCCCCAGTAAAATGATTTTTTTGAAGTATGGCCAGTGTGCTCCTTAGAGGAAAGGATGGCTAGATTTTACATACTTTGGACATATTTTCAGGAGAGGGCAATCCCTGGGAAAAGACTTTATCCTTGGCGAAGTACAGGGGCAGCAAAAAGGAGGGAGGTATTCAACAAGACGGATTGACACTGTGGCTACAACCATAGGCTTAAACATAGGAACCATGGGGATCAAGGCACAGGACCAGACAGTGTCTTGTTCTGCTGTGCATACGGTCGCTATAAGTCAGGAACGACTAGAAGATACCTAAAAACAACAACAATGTGTCAGCATGGGCTCAATGACAGCGCGTTACTCATTGCTTGTGGCAATACAAAGTGGTACAATGTTGTGAACCAGTACTAGGGTTATATGCACACACACACACACAAAAAAACACCTGTGTTAGCCCAGGTAGACTAGAGGGACAAATTCATAGACACACATATGGATATAAGAAAAGGGTTTCTATACAAGAGGAATGGGACATGGAGAAAGCATCCCAACCCAGTCCAGTTCAAAGTCATAAGTTCGATATTAGCCCATATGCCCGATACCAGTCTATAATGTCTCCTTCTGACTCACAAAGTCACAGGTCAGTGGGTGCAGAATCCCAGCGCTGGCAGGGTTCTCCCCATGGGTCCTCACTCCCAGGGCTCAGGGTCCATCAACAGCATCCAGTGGTGGCAGAAGCAACTCATCACTGGCAGGGGTCCCCATATAGCCTCTCCAGCTTCAGAGGTCTGGCTCCATCAAGGTAAAGCCATGTGGTTTCTCCCCTGGCTCCTCAGACACTGCCATCTTGTCTTGTCTGTGATTCATCATCTCTGAGACTAACTCCCAACAACTGGGGAGAGAGCTTCTCATCTTCACAAGGGAAATATCGCGAGATTTTCCAGACATATCATGGAGAAAGCCATGCCCACACGGAGGCCTCATTGGCTACTCAATAGCTATCTCTAGATTAACAGGCTAGACTCTGCCCCTACATCTCAATCATGAAATTAACATAAGCACATGAGCTCAGCACCACCCCAAAATAGAACTTTATGTGATCCAGAAATTCTAATTCTTGGTATATATATTTGAAATATACATTTCAATAAACTTGAAAATAGAGACTTAAACAGACTTATACACATTACAGCACTGCTCACTAAAGTCAAAAGAAACAACCTAATTGCCCAATAACAGATAGACAGATAAACGAAATGTGGTACATACATATAAAACTACCCAGTCAGTAGAAGAAATGAAGTTCTGATGTATGTTACCATATGGATGGAGCATGAAGACATTATTCAGAGTGAATAGATTAATAATAAACAAATGTTGTATAATTTCACCTTTATTAAATGACAATAGGCAAATAAGAGAAACCAAATTTAATTAGTGGTTGCAGTAATAAAAGGTAAGTGGAACAAAGAGGATAACAGTTTCTAGAAATATACTAGGGATTAAGTGTAGGGTTGCATAGTCAATTATTGGAATTTCTGTCAACAAATTATACAACTTTAAAACATTGAGTTGCAGGGAGAGGGGCATTTCTGATCAGAGCGCACTAAAGCGAAAAAAGAGGGAAGGTGAGAGAGTGAAACATATCCTGGCCCACCAAGCCCTGAGGACAATATTCCTATTCAGAACAGCCAATGCACAGAGAAGACCATAGAGCCAGCCCCACTACAAGACACAACATCCCAAACTGACCCATAGCACTCCAGTGGACAACACTAGAGGCACAGTATGGGAATTGTGTCTGATCTGACCCTACAACACAGGAGCAAAACACCAAGAGCATGCCCCAGAGCAGAAGGGGAGCAAAGCAATGAAGTCCCTGAGGAATACCAAAAATAGACTTTGGGGCCAGGGTGTGGCACCCCATTAAACTTGACCAGAAAACACTCCTAAAGGTCAACAAACAGACCTTGAACTATTTATAGACTTTTCTTTTTTGTTGATGGTTTTTGCTGTTATCCTGTTGTTGGGTTTTTTTTTGGGGGGGGGGTTGTTTTGTTTTACTCTGTCTTGTTTTTGTGTGCATTATCATCTCTACATGTGGCAATCATGTTTTCTTGTGTCAATTTCAGGATTGGGGAGTCTAGGAGTGGAGTCTAGCTGGTCAATCTGGAGATACCCAATGAGAACTCTGTGCAAGCATGGCTTTCTTCTGAGAATTCTGGGAAATCTTGCGGTATTTCCCCCCATCGGGGTGAAAGACTTATGGCTCAGTCCTTTGGAGACACTCTACTGACAAGACAACATGGTAGCATGCTGACAGACCCTGAGACCTAAAAAATGGAGGAGCCAGAGGAGAAGCCACATGGGCTTACTCTAATTGAACCAGGCCTCTGAAGTCCAAAAAACCACATAAAGACTTCTGTCAGTGCTTAGATGCTTGAGAAGCTACAGAGAGGCCCCTGCCAGCACTGAGATGCTTCTACCACCATGGATACACAAGACTCTGCAACCACTGGCCGGTGATCATCCTGGCATCATTGCATATGCCCCATGAATCTGAAGAAGACTTTGCAGACTGGTATTGGACAAATGGGCTATTACCAGACTTGTGGGCTCAGACTGAATTGAGTTGGGATGCTTTCTCAATGTTCCATCCCTCTTGCATATAAAACTCTTTCTTATACATACATGTGTGTCCATGAATTTGTTTCTCTAGTCTACCAGGACTAACATACTACATGTTTATCTAGATAAGATAGGTGGGATAAACAATGCAGAAGAGAAAACAACAGAATCTACAGTTCCAGGAGCACACAGGAGGGTGGAGGGCAGCAGAAATGAACAAGGGAATAACAAATAATCTAAAATCAATGAGGAGGAGGGCATAGGATGCCTGATGGGGCTTGATCAAGTGCAATATAGCTGAGATGAATTACTAAAACCCAAATGAAGGCTGAACATGATAGTGGGACAAGAGGAAAGTACAAGAAAATACAGGAAAGAAGTAGGAAACAAATGGCACTTATAGAGGTCTAAATGTAGGCATGTACATATATAAACTTATTTATATATAAAGATAGGGAAGTAGATCTATGTATGTGTATATTTAGTATTAAGGTAGCAGATGGACATTGGGCCTGTACTCAAGTACTCCCTCCACACAAGAACACTTTGTTCCTATAACCTAGCATTCTGTGATGCTCATCTTCCCAACACAATCACTGAAGACAAAATGGGTGCATAAGCAAATGTGGTGAAAAAAAACTGATGGTGCCTAGCTATCAAAAGATAAAGCATCTGGGGTCTTAAAGGCTTGAAGATAAGCAATCATCCATCTATCTGAGAAGTAACAAAGTCCATGTGGAAGAAGCACACCAGCTTATGTGATCACAAGTTGTCCAATAGAATCAGGCATCAAAGACCCAAAACAAAAAATATCATTGTGAATGAGGGGAAGTTCAGAGTGGAGACCCAAAACCTATCTATAGGCAACTGAACATTCCCTTACAGAAAGATCAGAAGAAATTGAAGAGTCAGCCATGGTTCACTATAGCACTGATGAAACATACAATTTTCCTCTAATTTTTTAATGCTTGCCCCACCCTCAATTATCATGATCCCAATTTTACCTTACAAATCCCGCTAGACCAGAGCATTTATATGCAGATAAGAGCTTGCAACACAGGGATTTTAGGACAGATAACCCCTCAGGACCAATATTGAGAGTAGCCATACCAGGAGGGTAGGGAAGAGGTGGGGAGGAAAATGGGGAATGATCTACTTATAACCCCCTCCCAGGGAGACAGACAACAGAAAAAATGGGTGAAAGGATAAAACATGAAAGTCAGAGTAAGACATGAAAAAACAATGATAATTTATAAATTATCAAGGGTTCATGAGGGGGAGGGTAGAGGAAGAAGAGGGAAAAGTGAGGAGCTGATACCAAGGGCTGAAGTAGAAAAAAAAAACGTTTTGAATGATGATGGTAACATATGTACAAATGTACCTGGCACCATGAATGGCTGGATGCATTGTGATAAGAGCTATACGAGTCCCCAATAAAATGATTAAAATAAATAAAAATAATAACATGTCAAAATAAATAAATAAAATATTGAATTGGTAAGAGTTGTGTGATAGATATCATTATAGCACTGTCAAAAGAAAGAGCAGCTAGTGAGACTAATTATGTACAATCCAAGGACCTCAGAGGATTTGGTACCTTGGTTTGGAGGTTTAGGCTCATGATTTCATAGGCTACTCCACCTAATTGGGCTAATACAGCGAGTGCCTCTGTTCCACATCCCAGTTAGCTGGGGAGTGTCTGGGGTTTTGAAAGCTTTCAAGCCGCCAGTCAAGGCACAGTAATTGGTTTCTACTCACCTGGAACGTGTAGAGGGAGCAGTCATTGCTACAAGCTGTCATGTCACTTCTGAGTCATAGTGAACCCATGCAGGACAGAAGGAAGCACTGCCCACTTCTGTGCCAGCCTCACAACTGGGCTTACATTTGAGCCCCTTGCAGCAGCCACGAGGTCGATCTAGTCAAGGCCTTCCTTGTTTTTGCTGCACCTCCACTTTACCCAACATAATGTCCTTCTCCGGGGACTGGGCTCTCCTATTAATATGTCTGATGCATAGGAGACAAAGTCTCACCATCCTTCCCCCGAAGGACTATTCTGGTTATCCTTTTTTCCAAGTAAGACTTGTTTGGTTTGGGGGCTGGCCGTGTTGCTTTCAGCCTTCTTGGCCAGCACATAATTCAAATGCATCAGTTCTTAATCACTCTTCCTTACTCAATAGCCAACTTCCACACGCATATGAGGCAATTGAAGGTCCCATGGCTTGGGTCAGGCTCACTGTAGTCCCCTAAGTGACATCCTTGCTTTTCAATACTTTAAAGAAATCTCGTATGGTAGTTACATAACCTCCTTAATACCGAGGGCATTAAGAATGAAGAGGTCGAGTTTAGCTGATTAATCAGATTGCAGTTTGACGACCTCATTTGGAAGTTGCAAGGGAGATAAATAGCTGACTGGAGGCCAGACCCATTCTATCTTTGCTTTTCCTTTCCTGATGAGGAGACACACTCAGGAGCTAGAGGAGCCACATGGAGGTGCCCCCCACCACCACCAGATCCACAAGACTTTCTACACACCAGCCGGTGACACACCTTCCTGTATTCGGCATCACTGCATATGCTACATGAGTCTCAAGAATTCAAGGGCTACTATTGGACTTATGGGTTAATATTGAATTTACAGACTTCATCTTGACTAGACGGGGATGCTTTATGAATGCATAATTACTTCTTAATATAAAGCAATCTCTCACACAAATGAGTGTATTTGACTTTCTTCTCTAGTCAACCTGGACCAACACACCCTGTGAAGCAGATTTACCCAATGCAGTGTGTCATTTTGATCTCTTGAGTGCGGTTTCCATGAGCACAGATTGTGGATTCAAGCAACATCAAGTTCTAGACAACTTCGCTCTTTTTTTTCTTTTCTCCATTTGCCATGATATTGCCCTGTTGTGAGGACTTGGGTTTCCTTTACATTGAGTTGTTATCCATCCTGCTCCTCTAAAGATCTAGAGGAAGGTGAGTCAGAAGGAGGAGTGCAATGAGGAATATGTGGCTCACTGACTTCAAGAATAACTGCCTCCTTTGGCATGAGACGAGAAGAAAAGGGGGCACGTGGCTGCCACTAACGACCACTTTGATCTAAAATTCCATAGCAGAATCCACATTAAAAAGGCGAGGGGGTGGGGGGACACAGGATTTCAAGTGCTCATGGACTCCAGGCTTCCTGGAGTTATAATGGTTGAATAAACTCCTGAAACACTTGCCCTGATATAATCTTGAAACCTTAAGCTAAAAATACGCCAGAAAGTCTTCTTAAAGCCAAACAACAGTTTAGCTTAACTAGTACAAAATCTCTGCCTTGATCATTGAGCTCTCTTAAGAACTATCTATATGGCATCAAATTAACAACAGCAACTCCAAAGATGAGATAGGGACTGCAAGAGCAGTGAGTTTAGGTCAACGGCAATAAATTACATTAATGAGTTTATGTTAACAAGTCAGAAAAAGGGGCTGAGAATGGTTATACAACCAGAAGGATGTACTCACTGGCAATCAGTGGTGTATGTATTATTGACTTGGTGTAGGTCCTGCTGCATATTCTCAAAAACCAATAAGCCTACTCAAAACCCAACTGCCTTCAAGTTGATTCCGGCTTATTGTGACCAGGTAGAGGCGAGTACAGCTGCTCCCTAGAGTTCCTGGGGCTGTAAATCTCTATGGGAACAGAAACGCTCATCTTCCTCTTTCAGAACCACTGCTGAACTGACTAGAACTGCCGATCCTGGGGTGAGTCACCCGACTTGAAACCAATTAGGCCATCAGGACTTCCAATGACAGCAAAAGAAATACAATTACACATATGCGTAAATGTAATTTTCTTCTAGGAAAAGGAGGACCTACAATGAAAGAAACAAAAAAAAAAAAACCATGCAAGCCAAAAGGGATGTCCCAACTCCAGATTTAGAACGTGGGGGGAAGAGGGTCAAGAAAAGCATTCTCCCTCGAGCGAGTTCTTTCCTCACGTGTGTTCTGGTATCTGCTTTACACATCTCCTCCACAAGGTGACCGCTTTGATAGGCATGTTCTGCTTCATCTTCGATGTTTCCTTTGTACATTTTTTAAATTTTTTATTTCGATCATGTAAACATATAATTTAATTTTTTATTTAGATCATGTTTGGGAGGTCATAAAATAGATCATGGGAATATATTGTTTAATCAATAAAATGTGAGGATTGTTTTAATAACAGCAACAAAAGGCAGTAGTGGTTACTGTGTTTAGTAGAAACAACAAAAAGGGCTGAGCCCCAGTGGCGTAGTGGTTGTGCGCGGGACTGCGGCCCACTGGGACGGAGGTTCAATTCCAGCAGTGGGGCTGGGCCTCCTACTCCCACCGCCAGAGAGCAGTGATGCCCAAAAAAAAAAAAAAAAAAGAATCAACAAAAAGACACATTGCTATGCAAATTTGATCATATTGAGAACAGATCTTGCCCCCAATTATCCCCCCAGTCTTTTCCAATGCCTGCGTTCCAGGGAAAGCTGTAAGAGCAGGCTACCCTTGCTGTCGTTGGCTGCTTCCACTGACCACCAGGCTGCTTCTGACCACCTTCTTTGTGCTTCTTCTTTCCCTAGCCTATCTTTTTCCACACTCCTGGGGGTTCCCTTCTTCCTATGCCTTTCTCTGGAAAGCCAGGACCAAGGAATTCTCCTTCAGGAGTTGGGCATGCGTTTCCTACTGTCAGTGTAGAAATGGCTTCACTGCAGGAGTCTACTCTTTGCAAATCATAAATCATAATTGTGCTCAGAAAGCTTTGCCTTTCTTCTGTTTGCACATCCCCTTTCTCAGAAGCCTCTGTCATTTGACAAAAATTTAATTGTTTGGAGGTTGGGCACATGTTTGGGTGCACTCACTGGGGTGAATTGACTGAGGTGATACTCCCACCAGGATCAGCATTCAAGAAGGGAAGCGCACCTCTAACACACCCAGGCTGGGTGGAGCCACAGCAGACACCCTTCTGGCCAGAGTCTTCGCCATCCCTGACTTGTGCTAAGATGAAAGCCAACAGTGGAAGCTTCTGTCTTTACATCTGCAAAGTGGCAAAAATAAGAGTTACTTGATAAAGTGACACTCCCTGCCAATGAGTTCATTCTAATTCACGGAGATACTATAGGACAAAGTAGAACTCTCCCTCTGGGTTTCTGAAACTGTAAATCTTTATGGGAATAGAAAGCTCCTCTTTCTCTTAAGGAGTAGCTAGTGGTTTCAAACTGGGAGCCTCGAGGTTATCGTTCATGCCAATGAGGAACCCTCTCCACCCCCAGGGCTCTTTGACAGACTTACAGAGACTCAGTAAGTAGATAGCCTCCCCTCAACCAAAGAGAACCAAACCCACTGCCAACGGCCAGCCTCCAGAGCAGAGTACAACTGCCTCTGGGAGTTCCCAAGGCTATAACTGTTCCAGGACTTGAGAGCCTCCACTCTCAGCTGGAAGTTTCTAGTAGTGACCTTGCAGATCACAGCCGAGGGTGGAAACACTGCACCAACCGAACTATAGGAAAAGGTAGAACTTCTTTTGTTGGTTTCCAGGCTTGAAAATCTTTATGGGAACAGACAGCCTCATCTTTCTCCCACACAGTGCCTGGTGAGTTTGAACTGCTGACCTTAGGGTTGGTAGCCCAATACATAGCCTGTTATACTACCAGGGCACCCTAAGAAAGACAAAGGACTTATCAAACCTAGGTCTCAAATACAAATCCTTCCACTTCCCAACAGTTTCTGGACATGGACGGGGGCCCAGAGTCTGTGCTCCTTCCCAGATTCCTTCTGTTGTGGCCACATGACCGATACTATGCTGTGAGATGCAGGGCTGCTTCATTTCCTCAAATTCCTTCTCTTTACCTCCTCCAGAAAGGCTCTGCATGCAAGAAATAGGACCTCTTGACTCAGTTATCCAAATCCCCGTGGGAGGCTCAGAAGTGAAGGTCCCTTCTGCAAGGCAGAGCATCTCCTCCCCCTTCTGGTCACCTGCAGGCAGTCTGCAAAAGGAAACGCTGGCCCTGTGCCACTGTCTTCAGAAGCAGCCATGCAACTCTAGTAAGATGGGCTGCCGCGAGGGGCAGCAGGGGTGGCCGAGAGAGAAGTTGGGATGTAAGCTCTTTCCTTCTCTGAGGGCAGCGTTGAGAAACTTAACTGAGGCTTCCCAACACAAGGACCATCACTGAAAAACAGTGTACTCCTTAGAGATAGGAGCAATGCTTCTGAGTGCTGCTGAAGGCTGCTGCCCTGGTCTCTGCCATTCAGCATGCCAGAAGGAAGGAAAGAAGGGCAGCAGGTATGTGATTCTAAGAATCCCTGGTGGCATATACATTTGCAAGATCATCAGTCCAAATCCACAAGCTACCCTGCAGGAGGAAAATGAGACTTTCTGCTCTGGTAAAGATGTGCAACTTCAGAAACCCTTAAGGATAGTTCTGCTTAGTCCTATAGGGTTCCAATGGGTCAGAATTGTCCTCATGGCAGTGAGTATGGTCTGTGTCGTTTTATGGTCACTTCCCTCCAGAGGTGACAACCCACAGAAAGCTTTGCAGCTGTCAAAATGGAGGAGAAGAAAAAGAGCAGCAATCACCACTGCGTGTTACATCTGCTTCTGAGGGCTGTAAGAAGATGGGACCTGGTGGCACCTGAGGTTCTGCCAGTGTAAGCATGTGCTATTTGAAACCACCAAGCCTGGGGAGATCAAAGCAACCATTCCAGGGAGGTGATGATCAGAGCAGCACTGGGAGGGACCTGAGGCATAGTCCTATAGAGACTTCAGGAGCACAGCTCTGCTTTGTCTCATTATAAGGTGCTCCACGAACTCACTAGGCCATATCCTTCAGCAACGTTTCTGTTCCGCACCCTACCCTCCTGCCTGTATATCACATCTGAGAACATCAGCAGGTCTTGAAGTTGTGCTGACTGAGCCTTCTCTTCTTGTCTTCAGAAGTCTCCTTAGCCATTGAGGTCATTACATATTTTCATGTCAACTTGAAGATGTAGAGGTGGTATTCAAACGATCTGTCAGGTCACATCCTCAGGATGCTTCCTTGTGGGCATGACCTTTTCTCTTTGCCTTGACCTTCCTGCTGGCTGGCCACTCTGAGAGCTGCTGAAACCCTGCCATGTTCCCACTGACCTCGGATCCACACAACTTTGTGCCCAGCACACTGGGATCTCTCTGCATTCTGCATCATTGCATGTGGCTGTGTGAGTCTGGAAAGGGACTTATGGACTAGCATTGGACTGGGCTGGGATGTTTTCTCGATATGCCATTACTCTTTGAGATAAAGCTCTTTCGTACGTGTATATAAGTGTCGCTGGATTTGTTTCTCTAGTCAACCAGGCCTAACCCAGTCATCTGGGCACCCTCTTGCCCTACTTGCCCTACCTTGCAAGGTAACAATCCTGAGGAAAGAGATCCTGGGTGCTCTCCTCTCCTCACCAGGAATGCATGAGGGAGCATCACAGGTACATAGAAAAATGGACTTAAGAGATCATGAAGATTACCCAGAATAAAGCAGATACCAACAAGGAACCTGTGCTGAAGAGAAGGAACAGCCTGAGAGGCAGGAATGGAAGAAGCCTCATTTTGCTTCATCTCTGTGGAGGCCCAGCCCTATCAGGAGTCTTTCCTGGGCCTCCCAAAAATATGGGATTTGGGGAGATCACACCCTGGGCCTTCAGACTGCTGGAGATGCACATTCAGGTTTTGACAAAGTTATTTCTTATTTCCACTTGGGCTGGTGGCCACAGGCTAATTTTGATGGTGTACTTAGGACAGTAAGTTAGTGTATTTGTTTCCTCGGGCAGCTACAGCAAATTACCACAATGTGGAGGGCTTACAATAACCCCAAGATGTATTACCTCACAGTTCTGGAGGCTAAAAGCCCCATTTCATAGTTTCAGCAAGGTTGTGTTCTCTGGAAGGTTAGGGGCAGAGGCGCCCATGGGTCTTCCAGCTTCTGGTAGCTGTGGATGTTGTCGGGCAATTTTGGCCCCCATCTTCACATGACTGCCTCCTGACTGTGTCTTTCTGTGTCTTCACGTGGCATTCTTCGGTCTGTATGTGGCTCTATCTCAAGGTCTGTTCTCTCATAAGGGTATGGAAGAGTTCACACTAAAGTCCGTATTGATGAAGGAAATGTGTTTTCATGAAGGAAGAGACAAGTTTCAGGGTTTGCAGTCACAAAGGAGTTCACCACTGGGCCCAAAGGACCATGTGGAAAGTGGGATAGAATTAAGGAGCCCTGGTGACCAAGTAGCTACTCATGGGGCTACAGAATACTAGGAGGCCAGAAGCTCTAGAGGCTGAGAGCATGTGGGCCAAGCGGCTGTGGACCCCAAGTTAGGCCTGGTGTGGCACATGTGCACCCTCACAGGAGAGGGAAACCATCCCCCTCTTCCTGACTTTGAAGGAGCAGGGTAAGAGAGAACGTCCCAGAGCATGCTCCTGGTCTTTACTCTAGCCCATCCCCTGGCATGGTTGATGGTATTGATGGACCTCATTGGCTGAGTTAAACCCACTTGGGTGATGTCATGAGCCTGGGCCTCCTACCTAGCCTGGAGTCTTGAGTACGAGCATGCTCAGTTTGGGGTCTTCATAAGTGTCTAATTCGTTGCCTGATCTCTTTCCAACCTCCTCTCTGGGGGCCTTTGCAGGCATGGAGGGAGAACTTCCTGTCCCTAAGCTAGCTACCTAACAGGTATACCCCAATGACCTAATCTTAACTAATGATACCTCAATCGCCCTACTTCCCAATAAAGTCACATTCATAGGTCCTGGGGGTTAGGACTAAAGAGCCCTGGTGACAAAATAGTTACTCATGGGGCTGCAGTCCAAAAGGTCTATAGTTCAAAACCTCTAACTGTTCCAAGGCAGAAAGATGGGACTTTCTTTCCAGAACAGTTTACACTCCCAGAAACTCATGGGGGCAGTTCTGCTTCATCCCATAGGATTACTGTGAGTTAGCATCTACTAGATAGTATGAGCCCATTTGGGTGTATCTTTCGGGAGGACACCCCCACACACACACTGACCCCATAAAACTTGTCTTATCACTCTTTTAAACCTAGAATCGAGCTAATCCCCTTCAGCAAAATAGCAAGAAAGCACACAAACTAAAGAATTTTACCCATAAGGGCCATGCTCTATTAAAAGCCTTCACTGTGAGACCAAAAGTTCAACAATTATTCCAAAGCAAAGATGAGAAGATAGCAGGACAGGGAATGTAGAATACCAGAAAGAAACAAATAAAACACAGAGAGAATGGGGACACGTGGGAATAAACAAAAACTAATCTCACTGAACAATTTACATGGAGATTATCAAATGGGAACCTAACTTTTACTGTGTACATTTTTACCCAAATTTCCAACAGTCACATCAGGGTTACCAGAGAGAGCCCAGCTTTTCAAGCCTCTCCATGCCTCGGTTCTTATCCTCCTCACAAAAAGGATTTCTGACAAAATGCATACCAGAGTCAGAGAAAGGGGTTGAACTGAAAGACTGTGCCTATTGAAGAGGATACTTAGGGGGGAAACAAAGTCCAAAGGGCCCTTAGATAGTCTGAAATGTCTGGTGGAATATAGAGCAGAACCTTATAATTGATGAATGGTGGCCCTCCCACTGTAGACTAGCCTTCTGGTGGGTCTGCTGCTCTTGTGTTATCCTCTGTCTTGATCCTTCTCAGCACCCCACACTTCATCCTGTCCTTTTGTCTCAGTTCCAAATCCACAAGTCTATGGAGTTGTGGGGGAAGGGAGTGTGTCTCTCTTCTCTCTCTCTCTCTCTCTCACACACACTCAGTCATCACTATCTCCAGTCTCTTACCTTGATAAGGACATGTGTCAGGCCTGCCCTTCCTCTCTCTGTGTGCTGGAGCAGTACATACTGTCTCCACCTCTCCCATGCATTGGAGAAGGAAATGGGCCTCCACCCCTTTGGGCTATAATTTCTGCCAGATTCATGCCATCACCACCTCTTCTCCCTTTGCCAGTCTCTCCCTATCTAACAGTAGTCATGGGGATCCCAACAACTTTCTGAACACTGACGTGTCTCAGGCCCCATCTATATTAAATTCTTGCACACATTGATCTCATTTAAGGCACCCAACAAGTCCAGTTTGCAGGTGAGGGAACTGAGACTAGGAGAAGTTAGACATCCTGCCCTGGGACCCGGGTCTATCTGGGTCCACAGCAGAGTCTTCTCTCCACTCTGTTCCTGCTGCATCTCGCAGGGAAGTCGAAGTCCTTCACCTTATCCAACAAATGAAGGTCTGTCTACGCCCCAAGGTGCCTGCACAGGCTGAACACAAGAAGGACAGAACAAGGGCAACAAAGTGGAGGCTTAGTGTCTGCAGAAAATGGGGAAAAGGCAAGAGGAAAATGCCTTGACTTGTTCTGCTGTCCCCAAACCTGGGGGGAAGTGATTTTCCTCCTCAGTCCTGAGGGTGCCTCTCCTTCTCTGGCGTTTCCTGGGCAACTCAGGACTTGACCTTGACCTTCCTCTTCTAGAAAAATGTGCCCTGTTTGCAGACCATGTGCTAAACCCCTAATCCAACACTGGTT